>MU837216.1:61039-97961 GCA_029603245.1 Rhizopogon salebrosus TDB-379
TGTGTCCTTTGAGATCTGCGACTAGTTTGCCTGTGTCCGCATCCCAGATTTTGAGGAACTCCCTCTCCGAGGAGTCCGAGCCCCAGCAGGGTCCGCCCGTCGCAATCATACGGCTCGTGTCTGGCGAGTAGATGACTGCCCTCACCATGATGAACCCAGTCTCGATTACTAGGACGGTCTCTCCGCTCTCCACATCCCACACCCTTGCTGTCGTATCTCTAGATCCACTCACCACTCGCCCACTGTCTCGATTCCAGCATAAAGATTTGACCTCGTTCGTGTGCCCCGTCCATTTAGCAATGACCTTGCCTGTGTCAACCTCCCACAACCTCACCGAACCATCGTAACTCCCGCTAGCTACTTTCTTCCCGTCCGGAGACAATGCTATAGAGTCTATAAAACTTTCTTCATCCTGCCAATCATTCCCAACTTGCTGTGCAGTCTGCAAGTTTCATACTCGCAGCGAACTGCCAGAACAAGTCATGATACATTGTCCTTCTGGAAGGTGTATGACGCTCTCGACCCAATTGGAGTGTCCTTTGAAGGTCTGGCGGGGCTTTATCGTTTGTGTCTGTTGTGTCCCAGTGGCTGTCAAAGACATGGTAGTGCCAACCGAGGATTGTGACTACCTCCCGCTATTGGATTTCGCTGGCGGAGAAAGGGCGAAAAAGTGGTATGAGCAGTGAACCCTTTGCGCAAACGCGCAAACGCAAACCATAAATATGAAAACCTTTATCTTATCGTGATATTCCGACATCCCCCTGTGCGGGACCGAGCAAAAGAAAGACTGATCCCGATCATCCCCTGCAAATTGACGGACAGGCCATAATTTATTACAAGTAGTACGGTGCCCACGGTAGGATAAGCACTAAATCAAGATGAAGCGCAAAGCAGCTGCAGAGTTCCTTTCTCTCGCTGAAGAACTGAATTCCTACATTTTGGTCCTACATGGACTTTTAGAACCGACGTCTTACAGGTATGCAAAGTCATTCACCATACGTACACGTCGTTCTCTGAGCTTCAGTACATCACTAAACTCGGTGGTCGAGGACTTATCTTATCCCTGTTCCCAACACGAGTTGCGACGACCGCACTTCTTTTCGGACCGCCTCCAACTCTTGAGGGATAAAGTTCAAACATGGCTGAAGTTCGACATCGAGAGTGCCCCTGTTAGAACAATTTATATACCAAAGCAAATCTTTAATGCATATGATGATACGCGTATGTCATTCGCCGATGAACATCCCTGCTTTATCGATCAAGATTGTCGTCTGTGACACGTCAAGAATAGAGTCAGAAGAAGCCGAGTTCATGGTCATCAATTCCTGTTTCCTCGGAAGTGATGGGGCTGCTGGTAGCTAATGACGATTTGAAGCTCTATCCCATCGAGGACATGTCCAAAACGCCGCAACTACTGGCGTGCCTCATGTTACTTGTATCTCACAGGCGCAAGCCCAAGGAACGATGTAGAGATCAGACGATCAACTACTCTGCCTTGTCACAGAAGGTCCAGATCTTATCTTCATCGTTTCCACCAGGATTTTCATCTGGAGTGATGTCGACCAGAGTAGATAACACACGACGTATTCGTACAGTCAACACTGTATAACTGAGAACCGTTTTCATCTTCCGCGCAAAATCAGTGGAAGACCCCGGGAACCTCGCGCTGATATCTGAACTTAGTGATAATTATGAGTTCAGATGTCGCTTCATCACTGAATGGCCCTCATCACCATCTCAGGTTTTCCTTCCTCCGGAAAATCACGCCGTGCAGCACAAATCCATGACTTTCTCTCATCCACCCTCCAATCACAAACCTCAGCCTCGAGCCCCCAGCTCAAAGTAAAAGTCATCTCAGACGACGACGTGGGTGTCGACCGGGCATCCTATGATGGTCTGTCTCCTTCCTTCCTTCCTTCCTTCCTTCCTTCATGCGCTGCTAACTGGAATCCCGCTTCGCCAAACAGATAGTCTTCAGGAAAAGACCGCCCGCGCGGCTCTCTTCACCGCCATTACAAGACACATGGGCAAAGATACAATCCTCATAGTAGATGCGATGAACTACATCAAAGGCTTCAGGTATCAAATGTATTGCAAAGCTCGGGAGGCGGGCGTTAGGGTCGCTACGGTGGGTAATAGGTTTCAGCATTCTCGCCAGCACACTCGCGCGTACTGACTCAATTGAGAAAAGTAGATCTATGTCCTAGCCACCCCTGACCAATGTAGTAAATGGAATAGTGAAAGATCAGATGGAAAAAGATATAAACCCGAAACGTGCGTCCCACATCACCCTCCCATTACACACAACCCTCACACTCATGCTCACCTTAAGCCTCGACGCCCTCATCCAGCGTTATGAAGAACCCTCATCGATGGTTCGCTGGGACGCTCCACTCTTCACCGTTCCGTGGGACGACCCGACGCCCCCCCTCGAGCCCATATTTGATGCAGTAACGAGCGGGATCGTGAAGCCTCCCAATGTCGGCACCCAAATCACACCTAAAGCACCCACCGATGCTCTCCGCACCCTCGAGCATACATCAAACGCGCTGGTCTCAGCTCTCATGGCTGCTCAGGCTGCTGGTCCCATAGGAGGTCCCATCACGCTCACCCTGGATGCGCTGGAGTCTAACTCGAATACCAGTGGCAACGCGAGCTCGGTCTTCGGCGTCCGGTTGACACTGCCGCACCGCGCCTTGACGCTCTCGGAGCTGCAAAGGCTGAAACGGCAGTTCGTGGCATCGCGCCGGAAGGCAGTGACGCTTGGAAGTACAGAAAAGGGGAGGGTGGAGTGGGGAGAAGAGGGTGTGGGACGTGCATTTGCAGAGTTCTTGGAGGAGGGGCTGGGTGTCGGGAGGTGATTCGTGCTTGCGCGTTATTTGACCAAGCAGGGGTGTCATCTCCGTCTCCCTTAGGCAAGGAAATGCTAGCATGACACTTATGCAATAAATCTAGACGCCGCCGAGTGTATTTCACTCATTGGTGCAGAATCTCAGATGGACGCCAAAAGCGGGCTGATTGATTGGAGTGAATATTGCAATCAGTATGTACTACGCAAAGACCTCTGTTTACGTTACGGGCACAATTTTAGAATCCCTATTTATAGTACATCGGTTAGGTTCTCTCCAATGAGAGGCTTGAAGAAAGACTCAAATTGTTGATACACAGGCTTAGCAGTACATCTCAGAGAGGGCTCGACAATTTCAGCAGATCGCAAGGTAAATGAGTATAGCGGAGGTTTTATGATCCATTCCTTTGAAGTGGTTCAATTGTGGTAAATGGCTTTATCGTCCGGACTCCGGAGTGCCTTGCTTCAATCCGTCACGACGGACGGTGTTGATCAGGCCTGGCGTCGGTGGACCAATTGTGCGCAACCACATAGTTTTCAAGCTATAGACGACTGCTCGCTCAGCAGTGACGGTGTCAGCACTGAACTAGAAATGCCACGTATTTGCAAAATGTCTCGTCAAATTTTTCACAGTCACTTCCGATGGCAAAGTATCGACCAGATATAAAGGCAAGCCATCTCGCTGCCTGGTGCATTGTCAAATCTCATACCGCCTCGCACACATAATGCGTTTACCCTTGCTCGCTATTATCATTGCGTTCACAACAGCATCGTCTGTCAACGCATGTAAATCCGAGGGCGCACGTTGCTTGTGGCCCTATGATTGCTGCGGCCCGTTGGTATGCGATGTGAGTACTGGTGTGAATAGATCATATTTTATCCAATGATTCAATTATGTCGGAAGGCCCCTTTGATTTTTATACATGGCCACTGCGTAAAACAATGATAATTAAGGTTGAAGCTTCAAGGCTGGGCGTTTCGTGGAAGTGATAGGTAATGTTTTCTGCTTTCGCATTAATTCGATGTGGTTGCTGACTCCTCAGTCGATAGTGTAGTGCAATGAAAATTGGAGGAGCTTTTGCATACAGAAAAGCTCAATGGTGTTAGCTTGAATAGAATCTAGATGAATGTCATAGAATAATGCACTATAAAATATTGGTTTTGGTGTATACAACCGGTTTTGAGACATACCGGTGAGTCGTGCTTCAGTCACAGGGGACAAATCATAAATGTATATATGTGCTGCAGTACATTGTGTCATGCAAGTTACCATGCATTCGGAGGAAGCTTTTCCTATGTTGATAGTGACCTAGTATTTTTACTCTATCACACTGATTCACACATTGGTATGTGTTAAAAGTTGTTGTACTAAAGCGGGCTGATTGGTTGGAGTTAATATTGCAATTACTCCTCGTTTGAGATAGTCAAAAGTACAGGTCACAGGAACCGTTCGTGGTACTTAATGCATCTATAGTAGTTTGACTGCCCCTTGGTGTTTTCTGTGTACACCCACTAGCGTTCCAATGAGAAGTTGTTGGCATCGATCTTACCTCCCGGGGGGTATTACATCTGAGAGAGGCCTCTGTTTACGTTACAATTTTACGCGCTCGGCTGCATGCTTAATGAGCACTGAATGTGCATTTTGGACAGATGCATTTTACGTTAACAATTTCAAGCACAGCAGATCATGATACTACGTCACATCACATGACCGTGCACGCGGCAACTCCCGGGAATGCTGGTTTGACCGCAACTCCAGCCGAGTGACGCTCGAATCCTCATCACCATGCGCTTACCGCACCTCCTCGCGTTCATCTTCCCCTTTGCACTATCAGTATCTGCTTCTTTCCAAGAACAAGTGATAATCCCAGAAATGTCGCAGGACGCCAATGAATCATCGCCGTTTAAGAGCTCCCAACCCACGCTCGCAGACTTGCTGACTATCGAGACCTCAGCGAGCATTTATTACTCCTATGCA
Organism: Rhizopogon salebrosus TDB-379; assembly: GCA_029603245.1. Classification (NCBI taxonomy): domain Eukaryota; kingdom Fungi; phylum Basidiomycota; class Agaricomycetes; order Boletales; family Rhizopogonaceae; genus Rhizopogon; species Rhizopogon salebrosus. Next base: position 65,866 of record MU837216.1, read on the forward strand.
CGGGAGACAGATCTATCGAGGATGTTTTCTTCTGATTGTGCTTGGTTTACGATGCTCGTGCCGACGAATAAGGCTGTTATGGCTCTGGCGCGGAAACCGTGAGTATATAGGTCGTGATGGTGTGGTGTCTTGAACTGGATGTGTCTGTAGACATCAAGGACCGGAGCACGTTGAGCCCCAACCTCAGATATCAGAACAAGAACTAGACGAGAGGTCCAAGAGAAATGTAGAGCGATGGGTTTCAGCTCATATCATTCCTGTGAGTCGCCTGCCAAAACCCTGATATTTTCTCTGATACATGTTATGAACCTATTACGTCAAGTCTCGCATCTCTTTATCTGATGCGCCTGTGTCGTACGAGACTCTGCAAGACGAGAAGCTCGTCGCTTTCACCCCTGTTCCCCGTTCGAAACCTGACTCGCCTGAGTGGATGAAAGTGACTTTGGAAGATGGAGTGCGAATCATAGGAATGAAGGAGGTCAGTTTTGTATCGTCTGTATAACTGCGCTCGACGTTGTTGACTCGTGCACAACAGGCGCAGAATGGCGTGCTATACCTGATAGATGGTACCATCGTTCCAAACTGATCGCCGTGTTTCATCGTCTTTCGAACATGTACCATATCACCATGTACGACATTAATTATGTTGCAGCAGACCATTCCCTCGAACAAGTTTCTGGTAACAGGACGAACGACTGATAACATTGTTGGCAACGGTGGTGAAGTGATGTTACAAACGAAAGTAGGTGTAGAGTTATTACAGGTGCGATGATGCGCTTTGGATTGGATTGGTAAAACACGTTGTACAGTAGACCTGAGCTGCTTGTTCGAATCGTGATGGAATGCTGCGGGAAACTCTGACTTGGCCTGGCATAGTGAAGGATACTTGATTAATAGCGCACATGATCCAAATCTCCATTTCTTGCTGGGGAGCAGCAGCGAGCAGGAGAACAGGAGGCTTGATCACGGAGGTTGATGTGCACGGTATATGGGCGGAAGAAGAAGCGAAGCGACTTGGATATGAATGCAAATAAGCAGGCGCCAAATTCGATAGCGAGAGTTGTATGCGAAGATTGTTCGTGCAAGCGAGAGATTGGAATGGAGACAATTATGCGAATACGATTACGGTGGCGAAATTGTGAATGCGACGGATATGATGTTTCATGCGACTAGGACTGCTTTTGGGTACGGGGATGCGAGACATGGGATTCTTCTGGTAATTTTCCGAGATTAATGGGTGGAGATGGGCCAGCCTGGTATTGACAGAGAGGTATTTCTTAAGTTAAGACAGACGTTTCCAAGTCGACGAATTGAAGACGCCGTGGATGAAAACGAGATGGCGAAAGAGAATATCGCAGTGGATGACAAAGATCGGAGTGCGGGAATGCAGTGTGGAACGCCCTCTTAATAGCCATAGTAGGCGCGCTAGACGGAAGTTAGGACAATATCAGCGGCGGAAGTGAACGATCGCACCATTCTATCACTGTGGAAAGATAAATGATCGGAAGGAAAGTAAGCAGCGCATGTATGGGACTCACAAAAGCCATATGACCTTAGACCCTGTCTTACAGCCACGCAGTGTGACGATATGGCCACGAATGCAGTCATAGAGTGTGGCGCGTTGATCCTTGTCCGCCTACCAAAGAACATGAGGGTTTTAATAGACCATGATCGGCAGAGGAACATACCTGAGGCAACGTGCTAGCAATCAGTTGGCTTCCGGTAACCGATAACGCTAAGTCTACGATCATTGCTCGCCGCCCACTTCGAAAGAATCAGTATCACGGTAAGAGCCAGCAACAGTATTCGCACCCCTTCGCGGGCTCACACATTCGCTTGACGATCCTGTCCAATGTTTCGGGGCCCATTTCTTTGAGCGCCTTCGTAACGGACTTGTACCCTTGCTCGTTTGTGGCGTAATCCAGCAGGTCGGACATGAGATGGTCCAGACACATTTGCCGGTGTTTCGGAGACCCGTGCTCAAGAACTGTATAGAAAGAAGCAACGGTAAGAAATTAGGAAGAGGGTTATGATGGACTTCTAGCACTGACTGTGTTGAATGCAGTACGAACCCCACTGGTTCTTCGCAATCTCACCGAACACGGTAGGTCCTTGATTTAGTAGCTCATCGATGATGCCGTCCTTGGCGGATTCTTCGAGGTTCTCAAATGCGTGCTGTAGAACATGAGAAATGCTATGAGCGACGGTACGCCGGCATCCTCACCTGGACAACGAGGGATCCTGTTTCGTGGCAAGCGAGAGAAGCCCATTTCCCCTTAAGTGATTTGTTGACACTACACCAGAATTGTAATCGTCAGAAGGATATTAACCTTCTAGCAAATAAATACCCTGACAATGTGAAGATCGGCGGAGCGGGAGCCGTCCAGGTCAATTCCATAATCTGTATAGATTCGGGGTCAGGGTTGAATGGTGTGTAGCCAGCACAAAACTCTGACCTTGCTCCAGACATGAGATGCGTGCTTGTTCACCAAAGTCAAGGCAGGATCTCCGAGGAGAAGTTCGGAAACGATCAAGAGTCGAATATCCTCCTCACAGTCAAGCGCCTTTTGGAGGACGTGGCACCCGTAGCAGTTAGTCGCGAGGTCGACGACCCGGCCCCTGTTCATAATTGAGATCGGCGTTTCGAGTGAAAGATTGTCGTAAGAGCATACCTCATGCAGTTGACTATCTTCCGCCTTTCCTCGGGGGTTGCCGTCGCTTCGAGGCATCTTTGGACCGCCCAATTGCCAAACCTAGCAGTCCCGCAAATCCAATATCAGCGTAATACGGCATTGTCCGTGGTTCAGACAAACTAACCGGTGAGACATCATCTCGAAGCCGCGCACGCAGATAGCATCAACGATCTTGTGGCGTTCGTCAAGGTCGGCAACCTTGAGTTTTTGTTGAAGGAAGATAGAAGCCTGCTGATCAGATGACTTTATGATGCGCGCCACAAAGACATGGTATGGAGGAGATGATGACGGATGCAAAAGCGATAGAAAGTTGATCGGCTGGGAGAGATGTTAGCGCATACACGTAGATATAGTCGAGAAGACGATCTTACCTCGTGAGCGTGTGCTCCTCCATTTTGACGAGGCGGGAACGATGACTGGGACGGTGAAGTCCTAATCGAATCTTCCACGACTGCGACACCAGAGCGATAGTCGCCGCCCAACTTCTCCTCGACCCTCAACCACTCGGGAGGAGTTGTCAACTGTTGTGACTGTTGTGGTTGCCGCCAAGAAACTCTTGACAGATCCGGAGGGCTATAATGAGTGAACACGTTATCGTAGAACGAGTTGGGGCCCAGGGCTGGAGAAGAATTCTCGGAGGACAGCTCGAAATATGGTAACGGGCTAGGAGGCATTAAGTTCGAAGAAGGGACGCTAGAAACACGCTGGTGCACATTATGAGACATAAAATCGTGAGCCCTCAAGGGCGATCCATGGTCAAACAGTATGGACGAGGGAGCCACAGTAGAAAGCGAAAGAGCTAATTCAGGAGGTGGATTGATCTTTAAGTCAAAAGCTGTTTTTGCAGGAGAAAGATCTGTAGGCGTAAGGAGCGCAGATGTAGTAGAGCTCGGGGAAAAATCCGGAGAGCCGGTCGATACATTTTTGGAGTCAGAGTTTTGTGGACGAGAAGGCTGCTGAAAGTAAAGAGCGGGGGAGTTCAGGTTAAGAGCGCGCAAGAGCTGCTCGACATGCTAGATGATTGGATGGTCGATCTGGTCAGCATATATGCGCGTGAATTTGATGGGATCGACTAACGCTATCATCAAAATCGGGACTATGTTTTTTCCTACCATCGCCGATCGCACCTATGTCTCTTTTGCGAGGCACACCGACGAGGCCAACTGGACCGAATACATCTTGACCTTCATTCTCTGAGGCAAAAAAGGGATGGCCGTTTTGAGCGCGACCAGAGTGCTGCAACTCCCTCTCAGCATCACGAGAAAAGGAGTCAATAGCCTTTGGCCAGGTTGCATCCAGTAGCTGAGGCTGCGGAGCCCAGATGGACGCGGCAGTTGTCCTGGAGCGAGGTGGACTATAGTCGCGAGCAAAAGGTCGAAACGACTGGACATTATCAGTACTCTGCATGACGGGGAACGATGGTAGATGGTGGTGGGCACGAAGAAAGAGGGAAACCTTGAGACGACGAGCTTTTATTTGTCCTTTGACCGCGTTCTGTGACGAGGACAGCAAAAAGTCACATTCCATTCTAGGACATGATTTGTCTGTTTTGGGTTCTGCTTCTGCTTCGATCCCGCCCCACCTCATTGACAGGCCTTTACCAACGAATTGCAGCTCGATGGGCCCATGTGCGGTCCGACATGTTATCCAGGATCCAGTAGTCCTCGACCGCTTCCACTCGTCATCCAATGCGCCTCAAAAGATCGTGAGCGTCCGACATCTTCAAACGGTCGAGAGTCGAGACTCGACCATTCACAAGATCACAATTAAACTCGAGAGAAGTCGAAGAATCAAGGTCTGAAATTAGCCTGAAAAGGACAATCAGATTGGATCATATGGCGACCAAGTACCGCATCACTTTGAGTTTGATACCACCCGTACATATCATACGCATCTGCTTCAGGCACAGTCACAAAGAACCGTGCGCTTGATCGGTCTGCGCTTGAACAAGTACGTAGGTCCTTGACCAAGCCTCAAAGATGCAAAACAGCCGCTGGCGTCAATACAAGTAGACCTCTGTCGAGACTGGTCTGATCTAAGCAATAGGCGATATTTAAGCCACTCATTGTCGGGCGAATCAGTCGCCTAAACCTCGTCTACCGACTCTAGCAAGGACCAAAATGTCTGTAAATACCCATCGCAGTCAGTGAGTCGCTCACGTGTTGACCACGGGTAGCAGGGCAGGAGAAGGAAGCATGGGCAGAGTCAGCGCAGCAGGCCAGGCCAATTGAATCACGGTCCTATGGACAAAAACGAAGTGCAGGCCCCCGTCGTCATTGTATAGCTTACCACGTTCCACTCCACACACGTGTTAGTCACAGTGGGCGAAAAACTGGGAGGAGTAAAGACAGCGCGGCCGTGGCGAAGCCAACGCTCAATGGAGTGGCAGCTCCAGCAAGATCCGAGACGCCTATGAACTCAATAAATGTCCGGAACCAGCGAGCACGTAGCACACAGTGGGCAGCAGGGAATCACGAGAACGTAATAGTGAAGGCAACCTGGGCGCAGCATAGCAAGCATTGTACCATCAATCCTAGCGAGAACCGAGATGTCTATCAACCCAAAAAGATATGTGACACAGCAGGCTTGCAGTGGACGGTAGGAAAAAGGGAGCCGCGAGCGTGATGGTCGACAGCGAATTTAGAGCCAAGGTCCAAATTGATTGAATGGACACTGTCGACTCACCCATCAATTTCATCATGGAGTTCATAGGCGCTCCGGTTTCTCGCGCTAAATTGGCCACGTTCCACAGAAGTGGGTAGCCTCATGGAAGCGAGCTGCAGTGACACAAACCACTGATTACATAATAGGCTATCGCATGTATTTCAGAGGGCTCTTGCCGGACTGGCCCTGGGCCAGTCGCTCCACAGAAGTGGGAGCCAACATGCGTATTACGCCTAATAAGAAACCACATTGGACAGCTTTGTAAAGCGCATATAGCAGGAAACGAAATGTGAGTTCAACTGAACCGTCGTACCGTAGTGTACATAACTGCAAATACGTATCCATTAAATGATCGGACACTGGTGCGCAGTAGGCAGTAGGAAACGAAGATAATTCCATATATTGAATCCTGAATATTCATAAAAACTATCCAATCGATCCATTAACTTTTCATACTTGCAAGTTCCCATATCCATATGTATCCGTAAAATCTTCATCAAATCAAAATCGTATCATACATCTCACCAAGTTGTCACCGAGTCCATACAAACTCGAGGTGCTAGGGCTATAGGGCTGGACTGGGCCACACACATACCCACTCATCCCTGCCTAACACATCCCCCCTGAGTAGGGGATAAACCGCTTGTTACCAAATATGGCTACATACACCAACGATATTCACTGACATAAGATTTGCCCACTTTTTCACCACTCGTACGAGATCACTAACTAGTAAGTACTCGAGCACCCACCACTTTCCTTTCATAAATATAGTGCATTAATGCAATTATAGCAAATTGCATACTAACGAGATCGATGACACTCCGCACTCATTGACTAATACCAAGATATTTTTCACCCACATGCCTCGCGAGGCTCTTCAAATTCATCGTCAAATTACAGCCATCTCATAGGCCCTGGCACTGTACGTGTTTCTTGTTTCCACCATAGATTTTATGGGCGTATTGGAGATGGGCAGAAAGGTTTAGTCCATAGAACGAATCACCGCAATGCGAAGAATGCTCATCATTTTCCATGCACACGAATAGCATCGGTCACAGAATATGCTTGCAAATGCAATTCAATATTGTACCCAACATGCCGTGGCCCAAATCATTTGCAAACCGAAAGAACCAACGTCGAATGACTCAATGCAACGTCACCGGTCGTTCAATTGACGGCTTGCTGTAGCCAGTAGCGTCAAAGCTGAAACACTTGTATCGCTTACGACGTCACTGGGCGTTCAACTTTTACGTCTTGCTATCAGAGCTTGGCGCAAAAGTTAAGAACGCCTCCGCCGCGCTTCTTGCGGCTCGCCTAACCCTTTTCAGTGCACCATGCCGAAAAGTGGTACATCTTATCTCCATTGTGCCGACAGGTACATCCCGTGTACATGCTGCCGGGTTGCTACACGAGGAACTGCCAGCGCAACGAGCTAAAACGAGCCTGGCGCTGCGGAAAGGCGACTGATATGCCGCTCGTATCTAATATGCCGTGCCCTACTCACTGCAGGACCCGAATGGATTAACCTCGGACAAGTCGTTTGCAATGCGACGTCGCGACGGCGTCATGGGACATTCATTTTTACGGTTGCCGTCAGAGCTTGGCGTCCAAGCTGAAATGCCCCTGTCACGCTTCGCGCGGCTCTCTCCTCGCCCTTTCCCAGAACACATCATGCTGAAAACGACGCATCTTATCCCCATTGTACCGATAGGTGTACGTGCTGTAGGGTTACTACATGATGGACTGTCAGCGTAAGAACCGAGACTAGCCCTGGCGCGCTGCGGAACGCCATAAGATGATGGACTTATTAATATCATAGATTGATTTAGTTTAATCGGGGTACCGTACATAACTGCCAATACGTATCTATTAGACCACCGAACAATGTTCACAATAGCGGGCAATGGACAACAGAAGAAACGGATGCGCGGCCATTGCGGAGCCATCCATGTATTGAATCTTCATAAAAACGTTCAATTTAATCGTGGAACCGTACCGTACATAAGTGAACCGCGAATACGATACGTAGTCTAACGTATCCATTAACTTTTCATACAAGTATCCGCATCCATACATATCCGCAGCAAATATCAAAATCATATCCAAAAATCGAATCGAATCATGAATCATATCACGAAGTGCGTACATATGACACGGGAGCGCGCTACAGGGCTACAGGGCTGGAATGGGCTACACATACCCAGCCGTCCCTGCGCGGCGCCTCCCATCCGAGCCCCTGACCCTAGTAACTTGAGCATCCGTCGGCACACAATGAAGGGGACGCCACACCATTACCACACCACGTGCGGAATCATGAGAAAATTCAACCGTCATGTCTCTCTCACACACGGTGACCAAGAGAATTCCCTTGCACTCTTTCAGGTAACTTTGAACATGACATTCAGGCAACAAAGCCATGAAAAATTTCTCACCGTTCACGTGGGTGCGCCAGTTTGTGGGTTTAACATCCACCATCTCGTCTGGATGATGGCCTATCGTGCTACGCGTACGGTGATAGCGGGAGGGGAACGTTACCCCTTACCCTGATTGTGAAGTTATCGGGAAAGGGAAACTACTATTGTATGTCACTACTATTTGGATCGGTTACCACCACCTTCGCGCGATGGGAAACATGTAGTAGCCGATACATGGCAACTACATGTGGGTGAAGGGGGCGAAGGCCAACGGTAACCGGTGATGAAAACGAGGATGCTTAGTTAGATTGGTATGTGACGCTGATCTTTGTGAAGGGGGGATTGGGAAGAGGAGCTGTAAGTACTTTGGACTTTGGACTTTGAATTCCTCCCCCTTCCGTCATCGCACAATTCGGGCTTGAACCTGAAAACCGACAGTAGCGACAAGGTGAAAAGGGCGAAGGACGGAGATGAAACGATACGCATAGTGAGATTGGCATTGATGTATTATGACACTGTGAAGGGGGAATGAAGAAGAGAACCTTAATCAACCAATATCAACCAGCCAGTACTTGCAAGTCCCCCTTTCCGGCCCCGCACAACCCGAGCTCCTCCAGCTTGAAGTAACCGATAGTAACAACAAGGTGAAAGGGGCGAAGACCAACGGAAATGAAAACGAGACGCATGGATTAGCATTGATATGAACGACATTCTGTGACACTGATCATCGTGAAGGGGGGGAGGATGGGGAAGAGAAGGCGATGGGAACCTTAAACAACCAGCCAGCCAGGGACCACTGGTACTTCAATTCCCTCCCTTCCGGCCCGGGATCGGTGCAGAATTCCAACGCAGCGAAAAAGCGCTGACACATAAGCATAGAGGTCAGCACTTTACCACAAGAAAAGCCTAGAACCATTGCTAAGAAAGTGCTAAGCCTGCGAAGGAGACGGACTCCCAGCCCCTCCCACCGGGCCGCCCCGCCACATACACAATGCAAAATGCACTGCTGCGGGAAACTTAGTGGGGCAGTCCAGTTCTGTTGGCATGTAGTGTAACTTAACTCTAAAACTGATTTGGAAAAGGAAAAGCTCACCAGAACCAGAGCCTTGAGCAAATGAAGGAAGGGAACCCAACGAGATGCCACGAGAAGGCCAAAAAGTGGAGTTAAATGAATAGATGCAGGGTCTATCTCGAGACAAACACTGCGTGCTGGGGTTGTCCTCCTGACCGCTCGCAAGAAGTTTAGTTGTGGAGCTAGGTGAGCTCAGCGTATGTACATTACTTACTCATGATCGAGACGAAACGGCATGCAGATACTGGGGCGATGCAATGCTGCAACGTTCCGGGCCTGGAAGGTCCGCTTTGTACGACATTGATCTGGAGATTGGGCCTAGTGGGGGATACGGATATTTATCTCTATTTTATAGAAGAAGATCGATCTAAACGGGCGATAGAAAGGTCCGTAAGGTGAGCGAGTGATCGAGGTTTGCCCAGGACCAACTCATCCCAACCGCATTTTCCTTGGACCTGTGACGTCGTCTAAGGGTCGATTAAAGTTGGAAGTCGACAAATTGTGCTAGGGGGTAGGGCCAGGATGGGAGGACCCCACGTATCCATACCATGTGACGCGCATCGGACGGGGATTGGTGAGAGCCCGCCCATAACAAGGTGTCAGTCAACCGAGGACATCCCTAAACCAGCAGCACGAATATGAATCGACTTTGTACGGGCCCGCGGCGCCGATTCTTGCCGACGATAAGCTGCAAGGAGGTCCGTCTGCGCTCACGTGCACTGTGAAGGTATATCAACAGTCAACAGAAAGGATAATCATACCATATCACATAACGTCGTAAGGACTAGCCTTTGGAAGGGAGTTTAGTAAACGACTCACAAGAATAGAAAAGACTAATTTGACAATGAGATGTGCCCGGATTGGCTGAAATGGTGGATGTCTTCGCGTGTCAAAAGAGGCGGAGGCCAGTGGGATCCCGTAAAGCACACATATATATGATTTGCGTATGCATCGTGATGGATTGTTGTGTTGGTCCAGTGTTAGGAAGATCTGTCAATAGCAAGAGCGGAAATGAAACGCGTAATAGATTTTGACAGAGAATACAGATGAAGGAAGTTAGAATTGGACGTTTGTTGCAGAGTGTTAGAACGGTACCTGGATGTAGTAGCGAGGTACAATCAGTTCTCTTCGGAAGACCCAGGTAGGAGGAGGGATAGGCTCACGGGAGGGGACAAAGTCGTGTGGGAACCGAGGTGGTAAAAAGGAACAACAGAGGTGCCGAGATAGTTAGCTACCGATCGTGATCGCCGTCCGTCGCGGCCTTAGATTGAACATTGAGCCGCGACCGGCATTGAAAACGGGTTTTACGGACATAGCTAGCGAACCTGCAAGGCACCTATGACAAGGAACACTTCAAGAACTGGGAGTTTGTAGCTCCGTGCACTGGAAAGTTCTAGGGTGGGGGCGACATTGTCCCCAGGGAATAACCAGTGATGCAATGGTCCCGGCAGCAGACGTAAGTAAGTTATTTACTAGTACTAAGAAGTGGCGATGCGCTATTGACCGACCACAATGTTGTGGGAAGGTTCATGCTTGAGGGAATGGGAGGAAGGATGGAGTTGTGACACGGCGTCAGCACACTCACAAGCCACAAACGAGAAGGAAGTTCGGAGTTGACGAACTGGGATTTGAAACGGCGTTCACTTGTGCTGGGTCCAACCTACCTGACTGGGCAGTACTTATCGGGCGTTGATTGATGGGATTACGTCGCAGAAGGATGTCTTATTCCCGTGAGTCTGAGAGTTGGACTGACCACAGGCGAGAATGTTGTCGTCGGGTGTGTGGCGTCGGAGGCGATGAGGAAAGGGTGCACCCTGGGCTCTGATGGCGGTTTGGTCGACGTTCATCTGTGATCTCGGCGGTTATCGCCTAATCAAACCGATTCACAAACGGAGATACCTCGAATGGGAAGGGACAAAATCCCCATCCATGTATATCACACTACCACTTAATTATACACCCATGCCTTCCGTTTACATATATTACACCTACTTAATCCCCGACCAACGACTTCCCTCTTCCCCTCCCTGTCCTACACTCCCTTAAAATGTTCTTCCAGCCCTCTCCTCTCTGTAATCTCCCAAACGAAATCCTCGAGCACATCGCCTTCGAGCTCCTCGAGCAGGACCCAACCTCGTCCACCACCCTCATCGTCCCTCTCCTTCAGACATGCAGTCACATCAAGGACATCCTCTCATTCCACAACAACAGCCATCTTTATTCCCGCCTCTTTCGTTCCGCGTTCGACGATAACGCTTCCGCAAGGAGACTTGGCGCTCGCACCCACGATACCCCTCATCTCGCCCACCAATTGACATCGTATTCCTCCGCCCTCGCCTGCATTCGATGTGGCGACATCTACGACGAGGGCGTCATCTCTGCTTTCTGGGCTTGCTTCGCCCTCCTCACTGAGAATGATGGCAAGAACCGCCCTCACCTTGAAGCAGCAGGTCTCCCGGATTTCGTCGATAAGTTCGTCCGCAAACGCCTCTATGAGGACGCTTCCTCCACCAACGGTTGGCCCCAAGAATCTCCCATCAACTGCCTTGCCTTGTGGTTGTTGTGGTACACCAGCACAGATGGTATGTCTCCCTTATTTCCTCAATGCACGTCTCTTCCAACACCTCCTTCAGAACGTCTCAAGGCTGAGACCCCTGCCCGCCGCAGCGAAATCATCAGGCTCATCCTTCCCTATGTCATCGTACCCTTCCGCGTAAGCCCACTTCCATCATGGTCGACCCTCTGTAGTCATGACGCCTCTGCCTCCACTAGTACCCCTCCGCCTATGCTCCCCACAACCATTTCCGCATGCCCCTCGCTGACAACTTCGACCCTCACCTTCACACCTCCATCCTCGCCGCTCATGGCCCCTTTCCCATCTACCGCACCAACAGAACTCTCAGCATCCCCTTCTACAACCGCTACAACTTCGAGATCAGCATCCCGCTTGCATCCACCGCTGCTAAGCTCATTTTCTTCTCCCGCCGCCAAGTTACTTCCATAGGTGTCCCCATCCATCTCCCCCTTAACCGCGACCACGCCATCCAACTCGGCTTTGCAGACCAAATCGGTCCGACGCAGGAAGACGTCCACGAGCTCAACCAACACAAGATTGTGAACCTCATTTCACCTACCCAAGATTCTACCACCGTCCCTCCCAGTTCGATGCACGATGACGATTGGTATCGTTTGACAGACTGCACAGATCCCATGCAGACCTCACCCTTGAAGAACACCCACTACACCTACGGCTCCGCAACAGGACTCTGGCAAGGCCGTATCTTAGTACGTCCTCGCTCTCTCCTTTCCTCACCCCATACTCACCACCCTATTTTAACCTTGACAGGTCCCATCTGACCACACCTTCCTCACTATCCTCCAAGATGTCCACATGCGGGAAGACTTCACCGAGCAACAGCTCTACCTCAACGCTGCGCCGCTCTACATGCGCCTGCGCGAGTACCACTGTATCAACCCGCGGGAACCCGTGCCTACTGGTGGCGCCAACAGGTTCGATAATGGCATCTCGAATGCGTGGATATCTAGTGGTGTGAAGATTTGCGAGAATAGGGTACGTCGCTCTTGTATCTCCCATTCTAATCTTTCATTAACATCGATGTTGTGTTATCTATAGCACGCAGGCACGCTCGAATTCAACCACAACGGGCGTATACATACATATGAGGCCTATCGACCGGGGTGTGTAAACTCACATGACGAGGCTACATGCCATGGCTGTCGGTACCGCGGCACGGACGAGATCATATATCGCGAGGATGATAAGCGGTATTTGCCGGGACGATCTGACAATGGCGGGGACGATGCTGATGCTGATACCATCATGGAGGAAGAACGAGAAGATGAAGATGAAGATGAACAGTTCTTAGCGGACGCTGTTTCTCAATATGGTCCGCTCCTTGATGGGATCTTACATCAGAGAGGCGATGCCCCAATGCTGATGGATGAAGACTCGGATATTGCTACGGATGATGCGGACGTCGCTACAGATGATGACCGCGATGAGGAGTATTGCGTTCAGCGGAAATGTGATGGCGTGCGTGACATTGCCCTTGTTGGCGAGGTAAGCCCACACCCTTCTCCCATTTCATACACACTCACTCGCGTTCTGCAGACAGACTACAAGCACGGCCAAGCATGGAACCGCTACCGGTTCTACGGCCGCGTACGTGAATGGGACGGCCTTATTGCACTTGTTCGTATCCCCGTCCAACCACACCCACCAGGGCTGGGTGCTTGGGTATTCAGCGGGTATATCGTTGGCGGACAGAACTTTGTGGGGACGTGGCGGAGCCTGGGGAACATGGACCCTCGGTTCCCGACACTTGAGTCGGCTTTTGGTATGACGCGCCGGGATGAGGGGGAGAATGGGGTGCGTTCATAACACGACGTGATCGCGTGCATCCCGCGTGTTGTGTGTAAGTATGAATTGAATTGTGTGTATCATTTTTTCTTTCGACGCTATATACTATAGATCTACTTTTCCACTATCACTATCATCTTCATCTTTGTTACCCCATCATATGTTACCTACCTTGCATCATCATCATCGCGTTCATTTTTGGTTTCTGGTTTTGTCCTGCATCGCATACCATGCATTCTTATTTTCGATTCACGCATTATCCATTGTCTTGTTGTCATTACCATAATTTTCACGCTGTTCAACATACGTAGTACTATTACCCTCATCGACTGTTGTCTTTGCTATTGTTTTCATCAAATACATAGAAAGTCTCCTTGCGTACAATCCGTGATTCCCTAGCTGGCCAGCTATCATATCAATGCACCATCACCACCACTATCATTATGGCAAGTGGTAGTGGTGGTGCAGGTGCTGTGACAGGCCCTTGGAAGCTTCGAAATCTGCTGTGGAAAAAAATCTTTCCATCATACTTACGCATGAGAAAGCCACAGGTGTCAAGGTTGAGTTTACCGGCTGTTTCTCAGGCTCCGTTGTCCTTCTTAATCAAAATTAGCCCCAAGCATGGGTGGTGGATACGAAAGATAAGTAAGTAGAAGTGCTGGCGTTGCGAGATTGCAAGAAAGCGTCAATGCGGAGTTGTGGATGTTGGTTTGACAGACTGGTTAGATGTCGTATCGTTGTGCCGTTGCAGATTGCTCGCATACCTTGCGAACGTTGTTCTTAGGCTTTAGATTGCATAATAAGCAACGTTTTGCGTGAACTGGACTTCGTCTAGGCTGGTGGAGCCGTTGATGCCAAGCCAAGCCACGAACACGAAACGAACGTGAGCGCCAACGATGCCTTTGAACGGTCCCAGGGTCGTTTGCATGTGTGCCCCATCATGATCTTCTGGTGGTGGCATCCAATGAAGCTGAGAGATTCATGACCGCCGATGGGTGAGGCTGACGTGGCAAGTTTAGGGGTTGGGGGTTGGAGTTACGCCCTTGGTTGCTTACGTGTGCTCCTCTCTCGCGTTGTTGATCATGAAGTTCATCAGTTCCACCCTAGCCTATAACCCCATTGATAGCGGCCAACGGATCCCAGTCTGAATTCTGATTGTTGAAAATAAAAACGCTGCCACTTCCGCCCATCGAGCTCTGCTTACTACCAGACAAACCAACCTAAATAAGCCGTTGAAAATAGTGCATCATATTTTGCATTTGCATTGCGTAAAATGTGGAACCAATGCACCTTTTAGTCATTGCCAGCCCTCTTTCTCTTTCTACGCGTTGAGAAAGGCTTAACTAGTTTTGGAGTGCCCCTACGTGAGTACACGTCTTTCGGCAACGATTTTGACGCCAGTGTCGACGCGGGCGTGTTCATCAGATTCCCCACATATTCCCCACATATCACGTAGCGTCGCAAACCAGGATTCGGGTATCTACTCTGATAGCCGTCAAACTCGCCCTATCTGCCTCCATTTGTATCAGACCGACCCTCCTTGCAACGCAGAAGCCCAGGAAGCGTTTGTTGTCAACTTGATGGTGTTGCAAATTGTGGTTTCCTTATCACTTCTGTGAAAGCAAACCACCATTTGGAACGCCTTTCAGCTGCTGCTGGCGGCCTTGAAGTTGGAAAACTTCTTTCCATGGAACATTCGTTTCGCTGTAGCAAGTGCATCTACGCGAACATTCATTGTTCAGCAGTATGAGTCCATTCTTTCTGTTAATAAATCTTACCACGTCTCATGCTTGTGATCTCAGGTACTGCCTGTCGCCAAGCACGCCATATACATATTCCGGCACGGTAGTGAGTTCTTGTACCTATAAGAAGTCGTTCGGACCGTTCATAGGCTTGACTATTTCTCAAGGAATAAATACTTGATCGTACAGGCACGCCTCCCGCATCCTTATCGCACATGATTCAAGATGCCTAACGGTATTTAAAACAAGCAGGAAGCAAGCAGAGAACGCGACATATCTATTCCTGGAGGTTCGAAGCTCGAGCGAGTACTGCAAAAAATAAGACGCTAATCTTGTCCACCTTTCACAGCGTCCAATGGAATTTCTAGCTGTCTTACAGGGTCTCAATTGGCCGATCGACCGAAAAAAGGGCGAGTTCGAAACGATGGATAATTTAACCATGTCTCACACTCTAGCGGCGCCTGATGATCAGCGAAGGCATGAGAATCAGGTGAGTGATACGAGATGAGACACTGTCCAGCATGTAGCTCGAGTGGGCCGGCGATCCAGCAAATAGCGGAGTTCCGGTGACGTTAATGGGCCACAGGCTAGTAATAGATGAGGGGAAAATCAATATATAAATACAAGGGATGCCCAGAATATTCGCGTGTGCGTCATGATGGGTGAAAAACTTTGATATATACATCGGTGAAAGTGCCACTCAATGTCAAGGATGGGCATCGCGAAGGATAACGAAGGTTGGGTCCCGGCTCCGAAATATCCGAAAAATACATACACACATACGGCGGCCTGGATGATTTTCTGTGCTCGTGGCGAAGTCAAGCAGAAATTACGCCGCCTATCCTTTTGGCCTCCGGCTACTTCTTCACCCAGGCGTTCCTCACCTCGAGAGCTTGTGCGCCATAACCAAATTTATCAGATTTTGAAGCTTGTAGATGCAGGATCTCGTAGTTGGTCTGTCTAAAGCTGGCTACGGTGGTGCAAATGCCATGATTTCAAAATACCTGGGTGATGCAAACTTCAGTTGAAACAAAGGAACCACTGTCTCCCTTCAAGTCTCGCAAAGTGTGACTATTGGCAGAGTTCATGATCATGTCAACCAAAAAGCAATTTCCAACTTGGGGATTGACGATCACCGGGCCAAACTGGATCGGTGACTATCTGAATCTACCAAGCGCAATTTAGGTTTCAGTAGCGTTCGCATCTCGCCCATTTCCCTGCTTACTGCAGGGCAAAGGCAAAGGTCTTTTCCGATATCGGACCGTGCTAGTTGAAGTGCAAAGGGCACGAATCGACGATGGTAGAAAGTCCGCGGCATTTTCCTCAGATCGCCGCTCAATCATCAAACCTTCTCTAGGTTCTCAGGGGCTCCATTTCACCTGAGTCCTGTACTGTCAACACCAACACTAGTTTGATAATACCCAATGCAGTTCACGATGACTGCCAATACCGTGCCAGAAGCCCAACCTACGGCGGCGACCAAGGTTATCCTGGCTGGGAAGTTATTTGACCCGTATACCCTCCAAATTCTAGAGAATCAGGCTATCACAATATCAAGCGACTCAGGACTCATACTCGAGGTCACCTCGATTGGCAATGACTTTGCGTCCTTCGATGGTGAAGTAATAGATCTTCGGCACTTGACGGTTCTCCCTGGCTTTGTCGACACCCACGTTCACTGTAAGTTGCATTCCTTTCATTTCCGGGACCGCTCTCCATCTCAGGTTGCCACCTTGCTGTCAGTCTTTCTACACGCATACGCGGAGACCTCATGGGATGACCAGGTTACCAAAGAGAGCATTGCTGAGCGCACCATCAGAGCTACTGTGCATGCCAAACGTACTTTGATGGCAGGCTTTACGGCTGTGCGGTGTGTTTGTCCCTGATCTCGCGTAGCTCCTCCCTGTTCTGACAACGGCTCCTAGCGATCTAGGTACCGAGGGTGCAGGGGATGCTGATATTTCGCTACGCAAGTGTTTATCTGGTCCTGGTGCACTCATTCCCGGCCCGAGGTATTTTTGCGCAACACAGGCAATCGCACCAACTGGAAGTTATGGTTCGTGTTGGGTATTGTTGCACATCGCACATGACTGACACAAGAGGCTTGGACAGGTCCGAAGAGTTCCCTCCACATGAGCAAAGAAGGCGTCGATGGCGTCACAGGCACAGAGGTGGCAGATGGCACAGATGAGTGCATCAAGGCTGTCCGCAGGCAGATTGGCGCAGGGGCAGATTGGATCAAGGTGATCTTCACTGTCACTTGTCAAAACAACGGCAAGGCGCTCATATATCTGCTCGTTTCCTTGATGGATGCACTATTGTACAGATCTATGCAGGTAAATGAACTCTGTTTGGGGTTAGATCTCGGTCATCTCCGCTGACACTCTCCTAAGACTACCGTTTTCGATCGCGGCTTTCTGAAGTGTCGCATAGGGTTGGGGCCGCTTCCGTCGCTACATTCAATCACCAGGAGTTGAGCGCGATGATCACAACTGCCCATGATTGTGGGGTTAAAGTTGCCGTACATGCAACGAATAGGTCAACCATCATGAATCTGTTGTCGCTTGGAGTGGACTCCATCGAGCATGCATGCGACATAGTTCCCGATTCGGAGGACGCAACTGGAGTCGAATTTATGCGAAAGTTTGACAACGGCAAAACTAAATATGTACCCACCCTCGCGGTATTTTACACCCTGGGCCAGGGGAAAGGAGAGACATCATGGGATCACGCCGTCAATACCTTCAAGGCAGCTCTGGAGGTGGACTTGGACAACATTGCATGTGGGGGTGATACTGGAGCTTTCGCTCACGGAACCAATGCACTAGAGCTTTCACTCATGGTGCGTCTGGGTGCTGATTGGAGGAAAGTGCTCAGATGGGCAACTCTGGGCGGCTGGGAGTGTGTACGATCACAGATGTGGGAAGGCAAGGCAGGACAGGCTCGACTCGCCCAGGTTGGCAACCTCAAAGAAGACCCAAGGGTCGTTGGGGATAACGAAGTCCCGTTTGGAGCGGTAAAGAGAGGGTTCATCGCCGACCTGATTGCAACAACAGGGGACTTCGTGACAGACTTTGATGGCGCGGTGTCCGCGGAGAGCATACATTTCGTCATGAAAGGTGGCAGGATCTATAAACGTGATGGTTTAGCTCTTGTGTAATGGCAGGTACTCGTGATATGGTTTAACGTTGCGCATGGCGGCGATGGGATATATCTAGATTGGCAGTCAGTGGTTTGGTCTCCAACGTTTGAGCCGACGGCGATCATGATGTGGCATTCTTCTGCGACCTAACGGGTAAAGGCACTTTTCAACTTGAAAGTTCATTTCCGTCAGCCACTATCCAGCCACTAGATCGATAGTGTGGTCGAGGGCCCGCTACCCAACCGCGACCGCCCGTGTATTTCGCCTTGGACTGACAGGATTTTGCCGAAGATGAAATAATCCAATTTTGGGCTAGGTAGCCGTGAGATAGCTTATTCAGCAACTGTACAGCTTGGACAATTTTGTTTCATGGCTTTTGTTCCCACTCTTTTTGTTTGTCAACCTTCTTGTCCGAAGTCAATTTGACGTGTATTTCTGTCAACTCATCGTTGTGTGGTGACTTCAAGCTACCTGCTTTTCCTGTTCACTAGTTTCAGCGCCACGCTAAATTACAACGATATCCTTGACGAACGATTCAGACATTCAACAGACTTGAATCCATCCCACAAACTAGTCAAGGCCCTCGTTTGATTTCCACAGTGGGGGCCTGTTACGTTCGTGGAACATGAAGTTGGTCCAGCCCGCTTGCTGCGAGGCTTCGTTATGAAGTTTAGCAGGCCAACAAGTGGCTGGGTCAGGTGCGTCTCTGCAGAGTTGAGGTCGGCGGCTTTTTTTCGTCGAGCTCGTAGTTTTGGGACAAACATTCTTGTACTATCATGTTTAGGGACGCGTACATACACAGAACCAGTTGACTACACGCTTATTGATCTTACTGTTTGAATTTGAACAATTGTGAGATTCAGTAGTCTCTTCCCAAACCGGTAGTCTCAGAACGTTTGTTTTCAACGAGACCATGAGATCAGTACAATCTTGACCAATTCACTTTTTGCTGAACATGTTCTGGCCTGCGCAGATCCCTTCATCTATGGAGTATTTACGATATCCCTCAGTGCATCCGATAATCCTACTATCATTTGAATTTTGTGGCCGCTTAGGTCGCCTTATTTTATCACCTTTGGTGCCGATAGGCAATCAGTCCTCTCGAGTCTCGACCTCAGCAAAGTCAGCACCGTCAACACCATAATCAACCGCACCGTGAGTGTCTGTTCTCGTGAAACCCTCTCTGAACCGGACTGAACCGGACCGCGGCAGCACTACCAGTGGGTGGTGATGGCCAACCGAAAGGCCTGCAACCAATATTTCACTAACGACTGGCGGGCTCCCGCGCGGCGCGCTCAGACATTCCTCGGATCACCAACTTTCCTATCTCGCTGACTCGGACCAGGGCGGCCGTACGCTCAAAAAGTAACAAACAGTCGTCGATATCCTTCTCGGTCCCGTTTTCAATTGAGTTATTTGTGACCATTCAAATAGCGGAGATAAATAAAGTTTCGGCTTTGATGCTCTTCCAGGCTGGTCATAGTTCCACTCTCGGGCTCTCAGACACGTCTACAGCCCAATTAGGTACGCATAATGATGTATTTCTGTGTCTTTAAGATCTACTTGCCCTCTTATTCAACGAAAACGTAGTGACGCCTCGCCGTAGTTGGAGCGCACAAGAAATCATTCTCGTCCAACACGTCGACGCCTACTCTTATTGTGTGTCAAGAGCTCAGGTCTCTTTGTGCTGAAAGCAATCCAAGCATTCCATTTCAATTGCTGAGTGCAAATCTTGACGTCAGAGAGACTTTCCTGGGTCGCGAGCCACTGCCGTCTTAGCTGCAGAAGACAAAATTCATGCGTTCAGACAGACCCCAATCACCAAAGACGGAGAGACTTCAAAGTGCTCTGGTCCCATCTCCACGATGTCTGATGGTCCTGTCGGGCCACTTAGTCTTCAGTTTTTTAAGCACCAGCCATGTGTCTAGATCAAACCTTCCTAAACTCCTTCCAAGCGGTTACTCCCTCTCATCTCAAGGGTATGCGGAATCCCTTAACTTATTATACCATGACCGGGCTATCCCTCCTGTGGGGACATCGAGATGCCATGCGGTCATCTCCCAACCTGGATCCTGCTAATTGCTCGACGTCAACCGCGCAGTCGTCTTCAGTCTCCACCGTGATTTCCGCTGACATGTCTTCTTCCCATGGACCAGCGCCAAATTGTGACGCGCGTCATGCTCTCGACCTCTCAGAGTCTCCACATGCAAAGGTAATTCAATCACCACATCGCGTGCATGAACACACGGGTCTTCTAGTGTCGCTGAAGCTGCGACTGAAAACGCTGGTGGGAGACTTGAGCTGGACCCATTGGATGCACGAATTTCAAACGAGGCCCGCCCCGCCCGCATTTTTGTCATTTCGACGGCTAATTTTATCAAGGCGCCAGCTGTCGATCACCCAGTTCTAGTATCCAGCACGAGCCATGATCCGTCCAAAGACTAGCGCTCAGTTATCTCCATCAGAACGTCGCGGACTTTAGACAAGAATAAGGCACACTGTGGCGAAGACCCTTTGGAAAACGAGTGGTGTAGGGAGCGTTGGAATTCCAGGCGCCAGAGATCAAGGTTCCCATGCTATTGGTAGGAAGTCTGCGCCACCTCTCACAGCTGGAGCAAGTTCCGTCCGTGTTCGAGGTGTCAGATAGCCAAGGTGATTCTCAAGATCTCCCGGTCCGGCCAGTGCTTCCAATATCCCTGAGTCTGGGTGCGGTGTTCATTCACCTCCGAATCCTCTCGGATCCAACAGTTCAGGCCCGTCGAATCGCGCGGATATCGACTTCGCAACTATTTTCTCACCTCCGGTTGTACGCCACCGTAATTCCTAGGACTCTCCGAGGACATTCACCTCAATTTTTTTTCTTGTTCAGTACCTGATCACTACCCATTCACGGCAGCATTTGTTTTGTCTTTGATTGCGCCGAACTTAATAAGTTTAAAATGAGTTGGAATGTAGAGCAGAAACTCTCATTAATTCTTGTTCGAAATTCTTATCACCTCTGCTGTATGCGGCGGCGTTCGCTGCCGTCGTGGCTCTAGTGAAAATTCAGGAGAATGCTGAAGGCAAAATCAGCCTTGCAGCGCGTTGGTCACGTGAACGTCACGGTGGTTGTCAAACACGCGTTCATGATTGAGAGGCTGGTTCTGAGTTCTCCGACGAATCTCCGTTTAACGATTGCCTAGTGAGATATGGCGGGCATGCCAGTGCGCCGTGCACAGAGCGTACGCAACCACGGAAGACAGCCTCCAATTGCGGCAACTGCAGATGATCTGGGCATCCTTCGTGAGGGTGACGAGGTCGTCGAAGAGGTGTTGCGACGGCAGCTCCTAGACAAAGATCGCGAGAACGATAAGGTCGGCTTGATTTTTGTGCAGTATATGCGATGGAAATGAGTTGACTTGAGCTCGTTATAGCTCCAATCAGCGATGTTGGCGCTACAACAACAACTTGCCTTGAGGCCACCCATAGAAAGGATCCAGGAGCTGGAGAAGGAATACAGGAACCTGGACCTAATTCTGCAGGGAACTCAGAGAGAGAATGAAAGATGCATGGCAGAACTGGAAAGGTGTGTACATGAGCTTATGTATATGATTCACTCAAATGGTGGCCGTTCCATAGGGTAAAGACAAGGGAGAAAATGTTGGAGCAAGCTCTGGCCAAACTTGCCGGCGAGAATTGGCAGGTATGGCGCCTGTTAGACGTTATGAATTGTATGTTTCTGATACTCCTCAGAGTTCACTGGACATAGCACCTTCGTCAACTTTCGCAACCCGTGCGGTTATAGGATCGTCCATCCTTTCTCGAGGGACGCCGACACCTCAGTCAGGGCGTTCTGATTCAACCTCTGCACCTGTCCCTCAAGCAATGGTTGACGCCACGTTGACGCAGGTGGAACAGATCCGCCTTCTCGTCCTCGGTATGGAGCAGCGCTTGCAGAACAGGGAGGAGAAACTTTCGAAGACAATTGAGCATGCTGAAGCACAAGAAGTCAAGTGTGATGTGTTGAAGAAGGAGGTTATGGCCACGAAGGTGGTTGTATGATCTACGCTGCGTGTGTTTATCTCCCAGCGATTCCGTTTTGTTTTACTTCGTTGCATATTTGTACTACTACCATAGGACTCGGAAACATCATTATTCCCGCTATGTTTTTACCATCCAGCCTCCACGCATGAACTTGTCGGTGTGCATGTAATCATATACATTAACCATTTGGGAGTCAATCATGACTAGTTACTGATTAGATGACATGCTCCGGATCCTCGAATGTTTTGCGTCGCCGCATGTTTCTGAGCCAAGTGAGGTGTATCAGACGAAACACGTTCGTCTTGGACTTCTATAGCTGTCTTCATCTCAGAGAAACAGTGTATACAAGGTGGACAGCTTCATTATGTACATGATGGGTGCATTTCTAGTGAATAAGCAGACTCGGCGACTTCTGTGCCTCCAAACTTCGTTATCCTATGTCCTGGCTCCGACGTGTTAACCCATTCAGTTGTTCATTGGAGACACGAGTCAGATTATTGCAGGTAACTTCTTACCACTCATGTCAAGTTTTCCTTCGTGGCGTGGAACGCTCCGATATGGAATCCATGTCGAGCGAGGTCCGGGGTGATACTTATGAGGTAGAATGTCGGTAGGAATTAATCCTGCATACTCTGTAGGAGAGATGTCTAAGGTAAAGTAGGATACCGCTCTCTAAAAAAATCATTTGGAGTCTGGGAACTTGATGACCCCGGCGAGATATGGTCTACATGTCAAATATCTCAATATCTGTTGTCCCCATCTATTCAAAGAGATGGTTAAGCTAATTAACCACTAAGTCAGGAGTACACTCACAGTCCCACCTCTCGCTTGGGAGAATATCAACATCCTCTCCTCGTCCAGTATGATGTCACGAATGGAGGCACCAAAAACGCGGTTGTTGACCACCTCCACGTACGGGAGTGATGCTACCACCTCCCGCCAGTCCATTTGGTAGCCCTCGAATGTTGATCCCCGAACTACCTTGCCGATACCACGAGCCATGGCGGAGGGATTGAAGTCGAGCATACGCAACTGAAACGATGGGTTAACTGAGCCTGAGGCGGGGACTGCAAATACAACACGGGATCCTCCCACGGTCCCACCCCAAAGTGGAGGATCCCTCGCGGGAAGCAGCGAGAATTCCGTGGACCCCATGATGACCATGGAACAGATAGACCATTTATTGAGGTCGCATCAAACCATGTCGGAGGGATATCCCTGAAAAATATGCGGGCGGATATGATAATACACGAGAGGGAGGGACCCCTCGTTTCTACAGCTATAACTCGATCTGCCGGGTTTGTTGTCCAGATCCAAGGTTCATCTGGTGCAGTGACACCTGCACAGGTTGGAACACTGTGAAAAACAGGAAGATATCGAAAGAATCCGAAGGAAAAGTACGGCAGCGCAAATCTTGCCTGAAGTTGTGGTGCCTTTGTCAAGTCCTCAACGTTGTATAGCTCTAAGTCGTCACGCGATGAGAGAGCTAAAAGCCTCCAATTTGTAGAAATCGGATGTCGCGCAACTCACAGCCATCACCGAACGCACACGCAGCATCAGGAAAACTACACATTACTTAATCAGCTTAGCCAAATGTTTTGCTCTCTCACGCATGATCCACTTGGTATATTTCATATTTTTTTTCTGTAGACTATAACAAAACATGTATATTCATACAGCTGTACAATTCTTTTCTGAATATGTTAAAGTTGAAATTTTCACAAAGTAGATCCATTTTTATAAAGTTGCGCAAGTGCATGTTAAGTCTGCTTATGTAAGGCAAGCTTAAGTAATGTGTACTTTTCCTGATGCATCCTGTTAAATTCTCAAATCAAACTCTCTGATGGCAAATAAATAACACCTACAACAGCTTCCTCAGCTTAATGCCAATTCCATACTTGCAGGCACCACCATTTGTGGGACCGTTTTTCAAGCACATCACAATAGAAAGCAAGGCGATCTCCGAGAACAGTAACACTCCCACCAGTTATAGGGCCCTGAGTGATTATATGAGGCACGCAGGCCAAAGGATGTTTCTCGCCCGTGGAGGTTTATTTGGTACTTGAAGCCATATGTATCAGTGTAAAAGCCCAGCAAGTTAACGGTGATCATAAGGTCCTGCATCTCATCTAGGTACGTGCAGATGAATGTGCGAGGAACTGGATTCGCACTATTCCTGCTCCATGTGCGAAGTCCAGGAGAGGCACTTGCCGCGTCAGGCGTGCACGTCTTGAGGTCAATAACTTTAAATGAAAGTTCCCCACCCCGGGCGGATGGGACAGCAAAGATGAGTCGCTGATGTGCGATGGACTTGAAAAGGAACGCGGACGTGATACAAAGCTTTTTCGACGCATTGAGCTCGAAGGAACTCCATCCGCTTGCCTTGTCTTTGAGGGTGCGCAAGCAGTCTACTGCAGAGACGGTAGGTGGCTGTGGATGAACTGGCATCAACCCCTGTGCCCCGAGCTCGATAGTGTATTGCAGCTCCGACGAGCCCTTGACCGTACTGTACATCGTTTTGCAAGTCTATTTACAAGCAAATCAGATAGATGAAAGCAAGTGGCAAATGCGTGAATTACCAGCGCGCAGCGGATAATTTCATTAAAGGCAAGGAAACTAAGGATATGGCAGCGCAACTCCTCTGCGATACCGCAAAGGGTACTAGCACTACAACAATGAGGGAGCATCGGTCCACGCTCTTGGCCCAGGAAAATGAGTATCAGTATCTGACAAATTATGTCAGTAACACCACCGGTTCCACGGAGGGAGTGAAGACACACCGGAGAGGAGGTAGCGGTAGTAGCCAGCCTACCAGGTGATACGTACCACACGGAATGCAATAGCATATTTATCTATCCGAGATTTGGATGTGGCAAGAAGGCGATCGAGGCGCTATTATGCACGGTCAGCCGTTCCCTTGCGGCCTTCGCTGAACAATGCAAAACGAGTGAATTGAGTGAAGGGCGATTCAATGAATAGGAGATTTAGTCAAGTTGGCAATTAGTCATCTTCGGAACTTACAGACGTCGTGGTTTCTCTTGTCGTCCAATTGGACAGAAATAATCACCAACCTTTCTGGAAGTTCAGCCTAAGAAGCTAAATAACTCACTGGCAAGGCCAGTAGTCACGTTTTACGTATGTCGTGGACAAGACTCGAACAAAGATTTCCTCGCTGGTCCGTGGGCGAATTGCGCTGGACCCGCTTTCAAAGCCGCGGACTTCTCCACCGTGAACTATCAGTTATTCCAACTGTCTACGTCAGACTCCGATTCAGAGGATGGTACCAATCTCGATGGTAATTCTGGTGACGCGACCTTCGGAGCCATTCGTCGCGATCGGGCGGCGTGAATCGCCGGGAAGTGGATGATCGATGATCGATGACCAGTGAGGCCCGAAATCGCGAATTCAAAGCAAGTATCGCCCCAATTGTGACTTATTTGCCAACCGCATTTACATATGAAGTGGTGCAAGGGTGAACAAGGAATCCGTTCATGGGCGATATCGATCCGGTAAGCTTATCACGGTGCAATGTCTGTCGTTGAAAGGCTACGACCCGTTGCGAGGGTGTATCAAAAACGATATCATCCCGCCTCAGGTAAATCATGCTGACAATACACTTAAAGTTGGATTGGTGGGTAATTTTATTTGCCGTTGATGGTGCCATTAAAGCCTGGAGCATAACATAACGAATTTAGTGCCATTTCCTTATCTGGACTACTCCTCCGACGCGACTTATCGTTGCTGGAAACATTGATGATGGTGCACCTTTCCTGGTCAGAAGTTCAATCGATCTGGCTCTGTGATTTGGTGCTGGTTTGTGGATCGGGGCGGGAACTTGGAATGGAGCGCAAGAGATTGTTGTAGTCCGAGGTTTTGATACACCTCGGTCCTCGATTTCTGATTTCTCTACGAATCATTGATCATCACGTTTGTGTGACAGCCGAATTGACCGTGGGGTCACGAAATGTCCGTTTTAAGGCATACAATATAACAATAGTTTAAAGTATAACTTTTGCCAAGCCGTTTGGGGGTCACATGAATAAGTGATAAGACCCCGAAAGCTGTACGTAACAGCATTAATACCCACTGGCGCCAAGAAGGAGCAAATCTCAATTTTCCCGCTATTCAGACGCACATCACGAGCACGACGATTGCGACGACGGCCACGACTGCCCCATTCACCGACGGTTCCCCGTCATGAGCGAACAAATAGTGTACC
This sequence comes from Rhizopogon salebrosus TDB-379, assembly GCA_029603245.1. Taxonomy (NCBI): domain Eukaryota; kingdom Fungi; phylum Basidiomycota; class Agaricomycetes; order Boletales; family Rhizopogonaceae; genus Rhizopogon; species Rhizopogon salebrosus. Next base: position 92,219 of record MU837216.1, read on the forward strand.
CAGCCTCAAAGCTGGGTGAGTACACCGTCATACAGGATATCGCGGAAGGGACGTTTGGCAAGGTCAAAAGTGCGTCTTGCAAATCTCCTTGATCTTTGCCCTGGATCAACAGATGTTCTGCAGTGGCCACCCACACAATCACAGGTCAGAAAGTTGCCATGAAGTATATCTCCAAAGCGGTCATCCATATGACCAAGACAAAGACTCGTGTCCAGAGGGAGGTAGAGTACATGCGAACGCTGCGACACCCACATATCATAAAACTGTATGTCCTTGTCTTCGATTCATTGTCGCTGTTTCATACGACCTTTGTGCAGCTACGAAGTTATTTCGACACCTACGGACATTATCATTGTCCTCGAGTACGCCGGTGGCGAGCTCTTTAACTACATCGTCGCCACAGGACGGATGCCGGAGCCCCGAGCTCGGAGATTCTTTCAGCAGCTTATCTCAGGCATAGAATACAGCCACAAGCTCAAGATCGTCCATCGAGATCTCAAGCCCGAGAACGTGCTTCTCGACGATGACCTTAATGTCAAGATAGCCGACTTTGGGCTTTCTAACGAGATCAAGGACGGTGACTTTCTCAAGACGAGCTGCGGGAGTCCCAATTACGCTGCGCCGGAAGTTATCCGTGGTGGGCTTTATACGGGCCCAGAGATCGACGTCTGGAGCTGTGGAGTAATCCTCTATGTCATGCTATGCGGAAGGCTACCCTTTGAGGACGAAGATGTTCAAACCCTGTTCACCAAGATTAGCCGTACGTCTTTACATCTTATACATATTTTCTACCAGAACCGTGATCACTGATACGTTACAGAGGGGTGTTACCATATGCCATCTTATCTGAGTCCCGACGCCCGTGGCCTGATTAACTCTATGCTCGCTGTTGACCCTGTGAAACGTATAACGATACCCGAAATAACCCAGCACCCATTCTTCAAACACGATCTCCCCAGATACCTCACACCTCTCCCTCCGACGCCCGGCCCCGTCCTTGGACATTTATCCTCACTTGTCACCGCGCCCAAGGTACTCGATTTCGAGATTATTGACGGTCTTGGACGCATTGAGGAAGACGTAGTTGACGAACTGGCAACACGCATGGAAGAAGTAGACAAGGACGATATTTTGGAATGTCTGAGGCGGGATGACGGCGTTCAGGGGAATGCGGTCAAGGTTGCATACATGCTCCTACGAGATAAACGCCGTGCCGGCTGTGATTGTCTGTATCTGCCTTATATCGCCATTTCCACAACACTAGCTGACTGACCATCTTCCAGTGGCAGAGTTCGAGGAACAAGAACGGGATGCTCAGCTCGCAGCGATGGATGTAAGTGCAAGTCCTCAGATTTTTGGCTTCTTACTGATGATGCCCCAGCCACACAATGCCCTCTCACCTGCTCTTTCACCTTCATCCGACCAGGAAGCCAACCTCTTTGAAGCTGCGTTCAACAGTGAATACGACGACAATGACGACGACGACGACATCGACGACGGGCTCGATTTTTCCACGCCTCCCATAAATGGGGAACATGGCGATAACACCTTCGCTGTACTCAATTCTTCGCTACCCCTCCCCGACCAGCTACCGGAGCAGCACCATCTAGCATCATACGCCAGTGCCAAGCGTGCCTGGCCTGTGAAGGAGAAGAAGCAACACCGGACGAAGTGGCACTTCGGGATTCGCAGCCGGAGCCCACCGATGGAAGTCATGCTGGAGATCTATCGCACCCTGAAAGCGCTTGGGATGGAGTGGAAGGGGAAGAGGAGCTTGGGGGGCTTGGGAGGTATCAAGCCTCGGCAACGAGGCAGTTCGGACGGCAGCGCAAGGATTGAACGTGTACGAGAGATGGACGGGTGTGACTTGGTCGATTTGCGCTTGGCTGCAAGCGTCTACTTTGTGGAGACTCGAGCCAGAGTGCAGGATGTTGTGGTACGCACGTCTTTATTTCCTGCTACAATGTACGATGCAGCTGACGCTTTCGTCAGGTTCTCATGAACCTTCAGCTCTATATGGTCGATTCAATAAATTATCTAGTCGACTTCCACCACAAAAAGACTTACAAAGCCTCCAGCGAGCCCGGTGCTGGAAAATTCGACATGGCCACTGATACAGATACTATAAGTATCCCTGAGACAGGTTCAGACGGGCGGTCGATCAAGGACAAGGACCACCTCGTGCTCAAGGAAGACGGGGTGGTCTCGCCCTTTGTATTCATGGATGTTGCATGCCGATTGATTCTCGAACTCGCTGGCGGGGGAGAGTAGGAAACTAAGTCTACTGTACCATGCCAAGTGCCATTTACTCATTATCGATAGATGCTTTCTTTGTTGTTGTTCGATTTTTCCCCCTTCTCACTGTTACCCATTTAGCATTGATCTAGTAGCACGCTTGTACCCTTATGTCACTTCGTTTAGCGCGATCTCGAGGCACAGTATATAGCTTCGATAGAACACAGTACAACAATCAACCCACAAAGCGAATCAAACCGCAAGGAGTGAGGCTTGAAGCTGCAAGGAGGTGTCTGTTCCGGGTAACGCAAGGTTAAGTAAGGAAAAATGCTTAGGGTATTCATGCATCTGGAGACTCGGGGCGGACAGGGATCACACCTAGACTTGAATGTATTGTCTAGAGTACATCTCTCAATGAAAATAAATGAACCCCCCCAAAAAAAAACACGGAAAGTGACCACGTATTCGGATACGGGGAATCGAACCCCGAGCTGCCGCGTGAGAGGCGGCAATGTTAACCATTACACCATATCCGAGTGATCATCGTCAACTAATATAAGTGGACAAGAGGCTTCGAATCCATCCAAGACTAATTGGTTTCAGTGAGGATGTTACATTGTGCAGTAAATTTGTACGCGACCACGGCCCAGAGTGAGCACAAGTGGTGCAATACATATAACCAAGGGGTGCTGAAGAGGGAATATTCTCAAGCGATAGGGACGTCATTGATCCACTTCGTCATCATGTCCTAGTCAAATGTTGGTGATCATCTAAGTATCGCATGGATCAAGAAACGTACCAATGTTGCCGCGGGCTGATCATACGGTGCCATATGCCTGAAAAATTCAGTATCTTGAGTAAGAGTATAACTTGTGACATACCCTGCCTCGAAGATAATGGCAAGGGTTACATTCCCTGCCGTCAAGCCTCCACCTCCTGCACTACGAATTTCTCCGAAAATGGTGTCGTCGACTGACCAAGGGATAGTCGGAGCAGCGAGAAACTCGTCGTGAAATATACTATCGAGACCGGAGACGAACTGTGTCTCACCCTGTACGATGGGGTTAGCACACTAAGTTATCGATAATCAACCAGCATTGAGACTAGCCATGAAGTTGCACACGAGATCTGACAACGCAATTCATTATCCGAAACCGTATTGTGAACTTGTCACTTACCAGTATTCCCAGCGTATATGAGCAGCCTAAGGCCATTAGCAATGAGCTCAGGAAGAAGTGCCGCACCGTTTTTCATCCCGTCCCCGTGAAAATATTCGAACTTCAAATGTACCGGAGTATTGCATGAAGCGAATTCAAATCCAGGGTTGACACCGAGAGCCGCCTTGTGTTCAGCAACGTTTAGCCACTTCTCAATCCATAGAACTTCTTTGTAACAGAGACTTCCATCTTCCTCGGAACATTTTTTGCGTGCATCATAGTAATTGTAACCATGGCCTGAGAAATGTAGCTTTAAAACACTACGCACGATCGGTGAATGGGAAGTTGACTCACTGAATATGGGATTAAAGATGCCTTGCCAGCAATATGCAGTGGCCGGAACGCATGTCAAGGGCGACTCGAAGTCATAGCAAGCTTGGATCATCCTCTTACATACCGGGGCGGCGGCACGAAGGGCTCTACATTCTGCTCCGAGGGGATCGTCGTAAATTGCATATGGACCTTCACATGCATATTCCACAACGGAAGGCATCTGAATCAGAGGATCGACTAGACCGTTGCCAATCATCACTGAGGCAAGATGGATTGGAACAAGCTCCTGAGATGGCTCTTTCGCCAGCTCTTTGTTGTGTTGGTAGATTTCTGTTGCTATGTGAGGAATATAGCGACCAGCGTAGCTCTCTCCTGCGATGTGGAAAGGAAGCTTTGAGTACTGCGGGAAGCGATGCATGAAAAGTTCCAGGAATGCATATACATCTTTAGCAGCATCTGGAGATGTGGAAATAGTTGATCCATCGGAGGAGTACGAGAATCCAGAGCCAACTGGTTGATCGAGGTATATGATATTTGCGTTCTTGTTCCAGCTATGCGGGTTGTGCCTGGAGCTGTTACCTTCTTCGGCGATCAGGCATGGGCCAAGTTCAAGCAGAAGGCCGACTATTGAACTACAACCAGGGCCGCCGTTCAGCCAAAGCACCAATGGATCTTCCGTCGGCGAAGAGCGAGATTCAAAGAACCTTCGAAGCACTGCTAGTGAGTTTGATGTACAAGCAAACTGTACATCATGATAGCGCGTACCAAAAGAAAATATGTTTCCCATCTGTAATGTCAAGATAGCCAGAATACTGTTTCACGCTATCGCAAAGGCCTGGTTCAGTAACACGCAATTGATGATCTACGAAAGAGGGGTGGGACACGACGTCGTCTGGTGGTATACGTTAGGCAGTGTCACTAAATAACTCGGTGGAACGTACAGAATATCTCATCTTTGCCAAAGGAGTCGGCCTGAACACTAGTTTGACTGTGCGCTAATAAAGAAAGCTTCTCGATTAAGGGACGAGTGGAACAAGTCATAACTTGCTTGAATTTCTTCCGTGGATGATGCCACCACTATGCATAACAACCTGATTTGTGCCAGCAGGTATCGCGACAGCTGAAGGCAGTATGCGTGCGAGAGCGGCGGTCGTTGTAAAGAATTGGATCAAGCTGGCTCGCATCGTGAGACTCGCCAGCTACTACAGCACCAGTTCTAAAGTTTTGGTCTGCTGATGCCCTGCTGGAACATGAAAAAAGAAGTGGTAAGTAGTTGACACAGGCGCCCAGTGTCGACGTTGCATGTGGAACATGTCATTAAAGTTGACATTTATCATCGGTGACTATTGAGCGCTCAAGATAACATGCAGCCGGTAATCAAACCATGCTCCTGCAGCACAGCCCCTCGGAGGCTTGATACTAATCTTGATACAACGCAGTGCGTCGGATGCTCTCCTCGATGGCATTATTTTGCTCACCTAATCGAAGAATTTGGGATGTCGCACGAAAGAGCCACGTCATCGGACATGTCAGTAGACCATCATTCAAGATACGAGGGTACAAGCATAAATATTGACGAAACTTGAAGCCAATCACGGTGCAAAAATAAAAACCATAAGAGAGGACATGCCGGGACTCGATCAATCCATTCCGGCTCCCTGCCCTCAGTTTCGCACGAATCTTGACAATTCGGGTGAACTTTGACGCCCACCTTTTGTTGATTGGAAGTGGTCAAGTTTCATATCAATCCTTCCAGCAGTGTAAGTATGATAACGAAGAGAGCACGAAGTGACTCACATGTATTCCATAACATCATGGGTATCACAATCATCTTGGTAATAAACTGGTTGCGGAGTGACCTCCATAATCCATGTTTCGGAGCTGGTAATATGGTGGTCCAAATGCACCATAATAAAATCACGCGCACGCAGAGTTTTCACGCACGCACACACAAAATCGCGCGCACGCACGCAGAAAAAGTCACGTAGAGACTTCAAATGTGTTTCAAGGCATAAATG
>MU837218.1:15754-74753 GCA_029603245.1 Rhizopogon salebrosus TDB-379
GCACTATGAGTCTGTGGCTTCTGCATGCTTTGTCACAGTTGTGAAAATAAGAAACACTGTGGCAAGGTTTAGTAGTTTACTGATGTAGTGGTACGAAGCAAAAGAGATGAGGCACGAAAAGCTGTGCCGCTGCGTAGACCACGTTCTATGTACGATCTCGTACCTCGATCTAACTTAGAACACAATACAAGCCACAATATCTTAGCGTCCAAGTCACCTTAATTTGCTGGTCTGAACCGCCGGTCCTCACAAATAGCGCTTTTTGACTAAATAAAAGGGCGCACGAACGTCTCAGGCACCGCTTTACAAATTTGGAAAGGTGGGAGTGATAGGTGGAAATAACCGGAGTCACGTGTCGAGCTCGCACTTTCCATGATGCAGATTGTATGCACTTCGAGTTTCCATTCATCCTCCTTCATCCTGTTCGTTCCATGGCAAACCAAGTGATCGGCCCTATGCAGCCTCAATGCCTCACATCCAACAGCTTATAAATTCACACCCACCCGTTATTGTGGAACATGAGAGTCTCCGGCTTGATCATCATTAAGGCGACGATCTACATTAACATAAACAGCATCATCCCCGCGTACATGCGCAGGACGGGTGTGCGTGCGTGCCACGCCGTCGACCACGCGCCATTTGTGTAAGCGCCCTCGCATTTAGGGAAAGTGGCGTCTACCGACCATTCTTGATATCTTCGTGGGTTCTGGTTGGTTCTCATCGACGGTGGTGCCGGACTCGCTGCGCCCGGTGCAGTATCCCATGTAGGAACGATACTGGAATTTGAACGGGATGTGATGATATCGATGAATGCCGCGATGAATGGACAGAGTCACACCTGGCACTCTCAGGACAGCGAAGGTTGGTCTGGTAGGAATGAACCCCAAGACTATCATCAGTGACACAGGGAGATGATATTGGCAACGGTACTGCGGCAGCGCAGAAACTCGGATTTGTATGAACCTGGGCAGCGCCGGGCTGACTCCCGACGCCTGTGTTTGCACTTTTGCAGTGACGTTAGTTTTTTGCATAGGGATGTCTTACTAGATCCCACTCTCCAGACATGTGTGTTTCATGACCTGGGCAGGGAGACATGTCATGATGGAAGGATGTCCTCGATGCGCCCACTATGCCTTACAACAAACGAGAGGAGTTTCGACGACCTTCTGACAACTCCGAGTCGACACTGAAGCGATTTGTGACTTCCGTGCGAAACGAATTACTGACCTTTCTCTTGTCTCCAGCCGTTACAACTACTTGCAAAACTAATGGGAATTGTATAATTTTCGTTGCGCGCGTGACCAAAAGGGGAATCACTGAAAAATCGCGTCCCAGAGTCCCAGACGCAGTGCCATTGTTCAGCTCTGATTTCACCATAGAGTCCACACCATGGTCAACCGGAGGATCAGCGAAGATCTCAAGGAATGCGCACTTAGACTCTGGAATCATGGCTGGGATGTGGAAGATGTATGCAAAGCTTTCGGCGTCTCGACAAGCAGCTGCTATCGCTGGAGACAGGTACTCGAAGAACGTGGCACTATCAAAAGACCGCCGTCACCCCTTACAGGGCATACTCGTACAATCACCCGCGCTCTACTGTCAGCTATTCAAGATCTGTTTGCGATCGACGCTGATCTGTTTCTCGATGAAGATGAAGTGTGTAAATGGCGGGCGTTTGAGCACAACAACAACAACAGTCTTTCTACACTTTCCCGTACTCTCGAGCAAGCTGGCCTCTCCCGCAAGATTCTTCAGAAGCTTGCTGCTGAACGTGACGACATTCATCGGGAGGTGGGTCCTTGTTGGCAAATGTGAGTGCAGAACCTATGGAAGACGCGTTTTTTCAGCGACCAATAGCTATGAGGGTATTCTCTGATATACTTGTTGCACTGTGCTCTTCTCAGACAGATCTGTTGATCAATCCGTGCGGTATCCCTGTTCTTCCTCGGCCTCAAGGTCCAACTCATCAACTCGAGGCTCGTCGTCTTCATCCAACAAACAGTCTTCGTTTCCTGCTTTTCCGGCTGGCCAATCAGCCCTGGATAGATGACCTAATGTCTTGTTATTGTCGGTAGGCGGTACTGGTGATTCTGGGAACTCCAATTGTTGGTCGCTATCGTATGTAAAAGCCACTTCGGGTTGCTTCTTTGGCGGTTTCTGGGGAGGGATTTTGATCGTCGGTTTTCTTGTAGTGCTTCCTTTCTCTCCCGCCATGGATTATATAGATGTATGATGCGTGGTAGTAAGTAAAAGAGTTTGAACAATGGTTAGCTTTCGTCCCCTGCGTCTGGGTCCCTGGGGCACGATTTTTCAGTAATTTCCTTTTTGGTCACGCACGCAACGAAAATTATACAATTCCCATTAGTTTTGCAAACAGCTGTAAGTGAGTTGTGATCTCTGTGAAACCCATTGCTGACTGCCGGTCTCCCGATTCTGCTCCCCGCCCATCTCCCGCTCTTACTGTTGTCCTAGTAGGACACAATGAATTTGAGAAGGTTCCGCCTACTGCGTTGAAATGAATCTGTCGCGTGATGCAGATCTGATCAACGTTTGTGTGTTACAAGTCTTGTTTGACTGTCAAGTTTCTTATTTCATTGCGAGGACTAGCCTCTGATAGCTCTATCGACTGACGTTCGTTCATGGTTGCATGCAGGATGCTGAAACCAGAGCCAGATTGGGAGACAATGTAGATGCAGCAAGTCATGTACTGACAATAACTCGAACGGCAGTAAACATATAGGTATCGCCCTTCACCCTTCACCATTCACTCATCCTCTTCCATCTGTCCCCTGCTAACCCTCACTGTTCTGCTCCCAAATTTCTAGCCTGTCCATCCAGGCAGCCCAGTGGAGTGTTACTGGGTCTTTATAGTAATGGTGAGCGTTGTACATCGTTCATGGACTAGCCATAGAAGGCACCACTTACCATCGTCTTCCTCTTCTCGCCTCCAGGATGTGAGTGAGTCTTAAGTTGCGTACGTAACCCATGCCTATTGCTTGCCTCCCTCCCTTACCTCTAGGCCGTGAGTGAATTGGGAAATTGGCGCGCCATTGCTGACCACTCTCTTCCCTTGTTGTCTCCAGCGTGTGTGCGAACTGTGTCCTCTGTATGAAATCTATCGCTGACTACTTTCGTCCCCTTCTCGCATCCAGGAAGTAAGTGAATTCTGTGTTCTATGTGAATTGCATTACTGACTACTCGTCTCCCCTGTTTGCCTGCAGGAAGTGAATGAATTATAGTTTCTGTGCAGAGTGCATCACTGATTACTTGGCTCTCCTTCTCCCCCTCACCTCTAGGTCGTGAGCGAACTTTGGGGGCTAAAGTATGACACCTGTCCTCACTGCCTGTCTCTCTATTTCGCCTTCAGCTTGTGATTAAACTGTGATTATTGTGCGAAGCCCATCACGGACTGCTTGTTTAGCCCCATCTATTAGAACCTCTTCAAATAACACTCCAAGACCTCACAGAATACATCACCCAGGAAAGAGATTCTGCTATTAGCCGCGGTTCAAGGATATATGGAAGTGCACCTGTCGCATGGGTCAAAAACTAATTAATGTTCGTTTGAAAAGCTGTCCCTATCCGCAAACTGACTAGAATTTATCATTCGGGCGGGTCGCGGTGAAATCTATCACGGTATATGCTACTGGTCAAAATGACGAAGCAAGGAAGAAAAAGCAGAAGGTGAGCGACTCAGTGCCAGAGGTCTCCATGTTTCGATTATATGGTGGTTTCCGCAGCAGAGGTTAGAGCGTGAATTCAGATGCAATGCTCGCCCATCACAACATTCTTCCCGAGTACTTGTGGCTATATGGATGGCTTAGGTCCATTTCCAGCGTTAGTCACTCGTTGGGCAGAGAACGGAAACCTGAGAAGTTACTTGGAAGAATATAAAAGGTTTTCCATGGATGGACTCAGCAAAAATTTCCTTTGTATTACAAGTAAACAGCAGACTGATGTAAATGCCAGCTCAAAGATGTTAACACTGGGTTGTAATACCGTATGTAGTATCAGTGTCATTGATTTGAAAATATAACCCATCCTTGGTAGTTCACGACAATAACGTCATCCATTGTTCTGCGTAGTGGGCTATCTTTTGACGCTCAACTTCTACCGAATGATCGGTATCTGGGTACATTCTGTCATATTGCTCAGTGTAAGTCGCATTGCAGGAAGAGAAAGGTTTCTACGAACGCGTTTCGAGTCAAAGAAGTATAGTGCACCATCCGGGTGAACCTGCCGTGACCAGTCTTCGTACCTCGGTGCACTACAGGAACATCAATGCTAATAGTAGTCATGTACAGTGAGCCTCCGATGCGTCAAAGCCATTCTTTCTGGGCTCTATCATCACCCCTCTCTTCTTGAGTTTATGTTCGGGTCCGCGTCGACTTAAGTTTCTGAAGTGAAGTGAACATACGTGGATCTCCCCCCGTCGTCCTGCTTGATCGTCGAAGATAGGATGGGTATATGATAAGGACTTATCTGCTTACAGATGTACGATTCATCTGGGTTGAAGCCCACGCGAAGTGGATTCAGAACCAAAGAAGAGCCAACCACAAGCGTTACCCCTTCCGATGGAGATGCTTCACACAAGTTCGCGAAGGATGTACTGGAAGCCAATGGCAGATCCAGCCTCGTCCGTTCAGACGAAGTTGTTGTTGGATGCATGGCGTGCGCCGTGCCACATGTGTCCAACGTGTCTTCAAGACCTTGAATGAGGTGTAGTTGAGGCGTAGCCTACCACATGCTTTGCACGGATATACTACGTGTGTGTTGGGCTATGCGACGATGCTATTTTGTCACTTTACATTGTGCGCTCGTTGTAATCAGCGACTCGGATGTGCCGCGGCGGCGGTGGGAAGGAAGATGAGATACCAGCAGCTTATCAGCACTGCCGAAAACCATCCATGTTTGGTATAATGACTAGTCCATCGTACGCGAGTCTCTCCACCAATCATTAATATTGAGAGCGCTCACGTAAAACGAGTCCTCTCTTGGATCAATCATCATCATCAAAGAATAAGGGACGAGGTGGGGAATGGACAAGGGTTTCGGCATTTCCGAGTCCGAGCTGCAACGCTCAAATTTCAAACTCCGACCACAAGGTTTCCACCATCATGATTCCATCCCCACTGGCACATCTCATGCATCCTCTAAAACCACGATCTGCCTGCCATAAACCTTTCAAAGTCATTTATCTAAACTAGATAATATTCAGACTAAGTACTCTCTCTTCTCTGATCCTTTTGTTTGCCCGCATCAGTATGATCTAATTTCTCCCGCAGACACGTGCCACATTCTCCATCATTTTGCAACTTTTATTTGCCACTTAAGGGACACTCTTCACTCGTCCGTAATTCAATACCTATTCTAGTACGGCCCTCGACGAGGCTATGCATTTGATTCATACAATGTTCATTGCAATCTTATCTGCGCTTCCAAGGCGGTCCAGCCAGCACATGCATCTATCAATTCTCCTTTATTTTCGGTAATCTGCATTCACATAGCACGTTGTAACATGACACGTCAGAACACAGCTTCAAGCGCTTTACTTGGCCGAGTCGATGCATTTACTTGCATACGTTCGTTGTCTCCAGATGAAGTTCTACAGAGCATTTACCGACACACACCAACAGATAGCCTCCTTCAATGGTTATTTCAGGTTTCTTAGAGATGCCAGTCCACGTGAAGGCCAACCGGCTCCCTCGCTGAACTAGAGCTGGAACAGAACGGTATGCGCACTACCTCCAAACAGTTGAAGATCGACGACGCCTTGACTGAAGGATAGTCGGGTAGCCCTCGCGAACTAGATCGGGGCCTCAAATAAAGACGAAATCCCGTACATATGTCATACGAGGAATGCTACAGTGCCACACTTGATGTATTGGTTTTCCATGGCGCGATACAACAATAATTAATTTGAAGGTTTCAGCACCTCCACGAGGATCCTGCGCTAATGCTGGCCGCATAACTTGCCTTTAAACCTGAAGTCGAACCATACGTGATGTGTTAACTCCTTTGTAGAGAGAACGCTACATGAAAGGAGGCCAGACACGGGGACTTGGGCTTTTTTTACCAGAAGTCCATGACACGTGCGATGCGTTCTCTGGAGTGGTGGGTCCCGATCACGCTGTAGCGGTCAGGTGGATAGCTGAGTTCGTTTAGATCTCCGTCGATCTGACATCGAAATCCATTCACAATTTCACAAATCAGTAGCGCTGCGCGATGTATCTAGTGCATAATGGAAGTGACTATGGAAGCCAGGACCACCTTGTCAAATAGCGGCGGTGGGACATGGTCAGTCCTTCGGCCACCCTACACGTTCCATGACCTCATCATCTCGAGCAAACAGCGTTGTGTAGCAGTCGTAAAGGCAGCTGGGTTCTGAACGTTGGAACGGGTACTGAGGTACCCAAAGAGACATTCAATGGTCGATCCCACGAATATTTCATTACCTCGAGTAAACAAGGAGGCACGGGAAATGAATTTGGTTGGCTGACTACATTCCTGATGCTATGTGACTGATTTCGGTGAGAAGACAGTAAACCAACAACGTGAATACAGGGAGGACGGGTATGAAGTATAAATGACAGCAGACCGCTCTATCCATTCCCATCCTTGCTGGCGTCCCAGTGCTATTTTTCACCCTGTTCGAAGTCAGTGGATTTTATTGGTCGCACTGATCGCTACCTTACATGGTCTTTTCAACGAGCACCATAGAAGGCACCCATGACCTGAGGAAAGGTGCGAAACTCATAGATGACATCTGTTCGCCTCCAGAAGTGAGTGAATTGTAACCCGGTTGCGAAATGCGTCGCTGACAACTTTTCTTCTTCTTCCGATTTTTGTCCTTCGGGGTGATGTACCCTGTGTTGAACAAGTACTTTCTAGTCTATGGGCCCCGCTGCCCTACTGCACCTCTCCTAGGTGATATACAGTTCTCTCTGTCGTGTCGTTGACAACTTGTCTCCACCTCTCGCCTCCAGAGAGTGAGTGAACTTTGAGGAAATTCAATTATCTCTAACTTCTCTCTTCCTTCGCACTCGCAGGTGTGAACGCACTGCATGCTCGATATGGAGCCTTTTGCTGGCCATTCGCCCCGCTTTGCGCCTCCAGGATGGAACTGTACCATGGGCCCAATGCAAAGACCATTTGCACTACTCATCTCTCCCATTCTCGCGTACAGTTCGTGGGCGGGAGTGAATTATGACCTTGGTGCGAAACACATTCTTACCTACTGCGCTAACAATTTCTACGAGATCCTCATGTTTCCGTTCGATGGGCACACCTGATTCACACGGCAATGGGAACCGGATATTGGTGTCCCTATAGCCTGCATATCACGATTATAATTTGACACGTCTAGTCCTATCTATCAGACCCGCCCCTTTCCCCCAAAGTGACACGAATTCGTCACCAAGGATGGAAATGTACCTATCATGCGGGTGAGGAACTAACGTGTAGTCTTGTTTCTATCTTCTTGACTAAAGCTATCGATCGGGTAGGTCATGGTGAAATCGATCTCTGACTGTTCAAAGGTAGGAAAGGTGACTCGATGGAGGTCTACATTCATTGGTTATATAAATGTTTCCACCGGCGCATAGAGCGTGAACCAGGAGCATATTCGACACTTAAAATCGAGCACGATAAAACGTTCTACCTCTATGGTCATACGCATGGCTTCGGCGCATGTCAGTCGTGAGCAGACAACGGAAACATGGCGGTAAGTATTACCATGTTCAACAGTGTAAGTCATCCTATTTCTTATATGTAAACGGCAGACAGTGTCGATATTAGCTCAGAGGTATTACAGTTAGATCAATACCTGTGGTCTAAGACCAGCGTCCGGAGATCCCTGCTATTCAAAATCGTCACTGACTTCATCAGGCATTGCTGGCTCCAAATATCAGAGCGACCTCCAGTTGCTGATATCTAGGATTTGATGGATCCTTATAGAGATGCTACGTGTTAACCGTGTTTCTGCAGGTTTACGGAGGGACCTGCAGGTGATCCTTGTGAGCCGATTGTCATGTTTTCTTGTCGTAACATATATCATGTATTTGAGCCTTAGATGCAGAAGCCGCGTGGGCCGCGTGGCGCTGGCTGCGTGGCGCTGGCTGCGTGGCGTTGGCTGCGTGGCGTTGGCTGCGTGGCGTTGGGCATGGACAAAATATGATAGACACGAGGCTTGATGCGTGTTTTTGGAATGGTACTCAATGAAATCAGTGCAAATCAACTCACAACAAACATTAATCACCGCTGTGGCAATAAATTGAGATAAGGAAGGATAGGATGGGGATTCGGTCGGAATGGTGCGATCACCTTGTGATAATGGTATGTGAACCAGACTGGACAGGTCGATTCGATTCGCATGATGAGAAAGAGCGCCCAGCGGAGACAGTTTAAGCTATGAACTGACTAATAGCGCGTGGTAAGGCGTCAAATTTCTCGCTTGTAATTGAGCTCATTGTTTGCGTTGAGATTCGACGCCATCGAAGGCAGACTAGCTAATCTCGTCACCAGCTGCATTGTCTTACGTGATGAATGAATGTCAGACAATGGCCAATACACACTTCCATCCTTGTCACCATCTGTAAGGCAGCTAGTGCAAAGCCAGACGCATATTATACTTCTTATCGAAGAAGCGCGACTTCAAGTTTGGAGAGTTGCAGTGGTATGAAGTCGTCGGCTTTTGCCTGATGATGGTCCAACAGCTCATGACTATGAACCGAGCCGCAGCAACACCAGGCGGCGGTGGTGGCGACGTCGCTACTGTGTGGAGTCCGCCGCACGCTTTAAACGACGAGGTAGGAGCCAAACAACGAGGTGTTTCATTGAACCCGCTCCGCGTTGACCCTGGGGCCTGCATGCCTTCCAACTACAAAAAGCATGAGCAATGAGCCGATGGGTTTACCAGCATAATGGCGATTTTCCTCTCCTTTTTCTATTGGTTCATTTGCGAGTCTTGGTTAGAGAAGGTCGGGAGCCTGAGAATCTTACTGCAGAACAGTACCCCAACAGGCATGTCTTGATACCGCTACTAAACATTTGCACTTCCCCATGACGACGCTAATGCAGCTTATCCAACCTTAGGATACACCTTGACTGCTTCCCGTCAATTGAAACCCAAAGACCTCACAAAATCTGTCACTAAGGACGGAGATTCCGTTGTTGCCTATGGCGGGTTCGCGAACGTATGGAAAGGCACCTATCGCATGGACGACTCGGAGAAACCGACCAAGGTTCGTTCGCAATGTCATTTACATCCGCTCGACTAACGTTTTTGATTGGATAGGTCGCGGTCAAAGTAATCCTGGTGCGCACTGCCGAGAAGGATGAGAGAGTGACGTTGAAGGTAGGTTAACCCTGGAAATTCATTGATTAGTAATATAGCTTAAAGTTCCCGCAGTGGATAGAGCATGAACTCAGAATATGGGCAATGCTCGAGCATGTCAATATTCTACCTCTCTATGGGTACACATATGACTTTGGTCCATTTCCGGCATTAGTCAGTCCTTGGGCAGACAATGGAAGCCTGACAGTCTATGTGGAACGGGAGTGTAAAAAGCTTACCATGGTCGACAAATTCAACATCGTATGTCTTCCTTCGTATCATATACATTGAATCTAATGAACATGTTAGCTCGGAGATGTTGCAGCTGGCCTGCTATATCGTACGTATCAGTGCAGTGATAGTCTAAAATTATAACCCATGCTGGTTGGCAGTTCATGACATAAATGTCATTCATGGGGACTTGACTGGGGTGAGTTTGACCGATTTCGACAGCTTCAAGCTTGTTCAATGTCACCTCTAGGCCAACGTGCTCATCCAACATGATGGCACTGCTTGCATTGCCGACTTTGGTCTTTCCCTGTACTCCGAGGCTATGGACGTATCTCCGGCTTCATCATCACCTTATGGTAACTTCCGATGGATGGCTCCTGAGCTGTTTGGAAAGCAGGAGTCGCCAGTACGCCCAACAAAGCAGAGTGACATCTATTCCTTCGGCGGTGTTATGTTATTGGTATGTACGGAGGCTCTGACTCGTCGGCGAGAATGTTAACTCGGCTTCTAGGTCCTCACCGGGAGAATTCCCTATCATTATGTCCCAGAGCCAGCCATCATCTGGATCAGATTATGCTCCGTGAAGCCCGAAAGGGCTCGTTATGATCTGGTTCCTGACAAATACTGGGAGTTTATTGAGGAATGTTGGTGTACTGACATCCAACATCGTCCATCTATCGAGAGAGTCGTCCAGATGGTTATGAGTTGATTTGTACTGTGCGCTCACGCTTGAATTATTTTACTTACGACAGTCTATTAGATTATTTCTTAATCATCATAATATTGTATCCCTTGTAATTGCGCAGAGTCTGTCTTTAGGATCTTGTAGGTTTACAACATAGCACGAACTGTCGCAAGTTTGGGAGACCAATAATTCGTACTTCACAGTATAGTATAGATATACACGGTAAACTGTCCTCCGATGGAAGGGACGATACGCCTGCGAATGTGGAGGGATATTGTGCTGTGGGTTGACGGGTTGACGATGGGCTTATTGATGACGGCAGAACACGATGTGTTCCATGAGGTAAACACGATGTAGTGCACGATGACATCCGTAACGAGGCTGCGTATGCGGAGCATATCCTATTTCATTTGTGGCATTGCTGATAGTAATTCCCTGTCAATTCCCTGTGCAAATGTGGCATGCACGATGTTGAAGCATGTCACTATTGTTGTGTATAAATGGTATGTACTAGTTTCTCTCAGTTTCCTTTTCTATCCCCTGTTGTCCCCGCGCTTATATTCCCAACCTGGTCGTCAAAATGTCCAGTAAATTTTATTAGTCGTGGTGAGCGCTATGTAGCGAGATCTCCATGGTAAGGCACCTCTGATCATCATCTCATTTGTCTCTTTAGGGTGCAACGAAATATCGAGTTTGTTGCGAAACTTATGACCGACTGATTGTTTCTACGGAAGCATCGGGGTAAGTGTTGATTTCGTGGCGCCTCCATAAAGTGAGTAACCCTGGTGCGAAACGCATCGCTGGCGGCTCGTCTCCATTTATCGCCTCCAGAGTGAGTGGACTTTGAGCACGGTGAGAAATCTATTGCTGACTGCGCCTATCTTCCAGTTTGTTGGCTGCTCACCCCACTTCCCGCTTCCAGGATGGAAGTGCACTGCGAGCACCACAAAGCCATCTGTACTGCTCGTCTTTCCCGTTCTCGCATTTAGTTCGTGAGCGTGAGTGAACTGCGACCTCGGTACGAACACATTGCTGACCCCTCTTTACCTCCAACCTTTGAGTGGACTGTCATCTCTGTGCCGAACCCATCGTTGACCTGCATCTCCCGTTTTCGCCGCTAGCCTAGTAGGGCATTAGCCTCTTTCGCAATGAATTTGAAAAGTTCATACGTACTGCGTTAACGATTTCGACAAGTCTTCATGTCTCTGTTCAAGTTCGATGAACACACAGGTTTCACTCAGAAACGAGAGTCGGAGGTGGTGTTTCTATCACCTGCATATATCAGAAGAGTGACAGGGGGAGCTGGTCACGCAACCCGAGTCGAGCTGCTCAGACTTCAAAGTTACGCAATTTGCTCGGGAACTGAATTGTTCCTAAAAAAGGATAGTCCCCCGTAAGACAGGCGCAGGCTCACGCTTTAGGAGTGCGCCGCGTTGGTTCTGCATGCCTTCCCGCTACTTAAAAGAGTATGAGCCTACGAGTCTACTAACCTAACGATGTTTCTACCTTTCTTCTCCCATTGCAGGTCTTGGTTAGAGAATGTCGGGAAGAAGTTTGTGTGGAACAGCTGGCGATGGACCCTGACAAGCAAGTCATGATACACCTCACTATGTACATTGCCTCATGAATGATTTTAATGCAGCTTACCCGACCTTACAAGACACCTTTCCCCTTCAATTACCATTCCAAGACCTCACAGAATTCATCACTAAGGATGGAGATTCCGCTGTTGCCTATGGCGGGTTCGCGAACATATGGAAATGCACCTATCGCATGGACAACTCGGAGAAACCGATCAAGGTTCGTTCGCAATGTCATTTATATCTGCTTGACCAAAGTTTTTGATTGGGTAGGTTGCGGTGAAATCGATCCTGGTGCGAACTGGTGAGAAAGATGAGAGAGTGAAGTTGAAGGTGAGTTAACCGACTGGGAATCCATTAGTAATATAGAAGTTCCCACAGTGCAGGATAGAGCGTGAACTCAGAGTATGGGTGATGCTCGTCGCTCGAGCATGTCAACATTCTACCTCTCTATGGATATACATACGACTTCGGTCCATTTCCGGCACTAGTCAGTCCCTGGGCAGGCAATGGAAACCTGACAGTCTATGTGGAGCGTAAGGGCGGGAAGCTCACTATGGTCGACAAATTCAACATCGTATGTCTTTGTATCATGTACAAATCAACCGCAATCTGATGAAAATTTTAGCTCGGGGATGTTGCTGCTGGCTTGCAATATCGTACGTATCAATGCAGTGATGGTCTGAAATTGCAACTCATGCTGGTTGGCAGTTCACGGCAAAGATATCGCCCACGGGGACTTGACTGGGGTGAGTTTGACCGATCTCGATAGCTTCCAGTTTATTCATATGTCAACTCTAGCCCAATGTACTTATCCGTCATGATGGCACTGCTTGCATTGGCGATTTTGGTCTTTCCCTGATGTACTCTGAGGCTATGGGCGTATCTCAGGCTTCACTGTGGTCTTCATCGCTTCATGGCAACTATCGATGGATGGCTCCTGAGCGGTTCGAAGAGCGCGAGGATGGGTTGCCGGTACGCCCAAGCAAGCAGAGTGACATCTATTCCTTTGGCAGTATTATGTTGCTGGTATTGTCTGGGAAGTTCTAACCCGGCAAGCTTGTTAACTCTGTTTCTAGGTCCTCACCAGCAAAAGTCCTTATCATTATATCCCAACTCAGCTGGGCATCATGCGGAACATAATCACCTTTTCCAAGCCTGTAAGAACTCGTTATGATCCTGTTGCTGACAAATATTGGCAGTTTATTGAGGAATGTTGGTCAACTAACCCTCAACATCGTCCATTGATTGGGAGAGTTGTTCAGATGGTTAGGGATGAACTTGATTTGCTTCGCGAGCGTTGATACTTAAACTCTTTATAACAACAATTTAAGCCCCGGTTTATAATATGGTAGATTACATAATAATTATGTCTGTTGTGCCCCGCACCTCTGACGAATTTCACACAATTTAAGGGTGGGGATACTACGTGCAGTAGTATTCATTTCACCCTTGCTATCTTTGCATACTAAGCATGCGTCCCCGATGACACGGGCATGGGTCATGTGGAACGTGTTGCTGTACGTTGCTATTTTTATTTTAAAAACTGTAGGAGCAAGATGATGGACTTCTGCGGACAGACTTCATCACGACGAAGTTGAGTTGTAATGGGTGAAATTGAAGGACTGGTGTCATAAGTAAGTACCCGTCGATAATTGGGCTGTTATAAACGTTCATAAATGTAGCTAACCAGCAGACTTGGAATCGTTTCAGCGCGTCTGGGAGATTTCCATCATGTCGCGATCAAATCATCGTATCAACGAAACATCTTAGCACATATGCCTTCGCTATCGTAATATATCCAGGTTGGTAAGGGTATACCACCAATGGCAAGACCTGCAAGCAATGAATCGCCTCCACCATACCCGAATCTGGCAAACATCTATTCCCCAAACAGCGGAAATGCAAGACCAAGGAATAGCGCCAGAAAGAAAACACCTAGACTACCACCTGCTACCATGCGTTTGAGAATCCCTTGCCGTTGAGCATCGTGATCTGCAGAAGCTTTTGGACACAATGATATACAAGGCACGACTTCTCCGTTCAGGTTCGTCAATGCTTAGCGCCTTCCTGATATTCGCCGTGGATGTCTCGTCAAGTCCTCCGCAATCTTCTGCACCTTCTTGAGTATGTTTGGCTTGCTTTCACGGGACTCTTCAGGCTAATAGAGCTTGGCGACCATTTCCTTGGAAACGTTTTGACTAGGGCACTTTTCACCGAGAAGACATTGGTTGTACGTCCGCGAGGACCATAGAGAGTCATGCGCTCCTCAGGCTCCAAATCAATTTCGAAAATCACCATCCCAATGTCATCGATGCCGTCGTTCTTGACTTGAATCTTGGGCTGGGCAATTGAATCCGTCACCTTTGTGGCCTTCGTAACTTTTGTAGCCTTCATGACCTCTACGAACCATCGAGTGAGGCCCCATTTCACATCCTGCATGCGTTGCATAATAAGGAGTAAGACCGTGAATCGGGGAAGATCCTGAATGAAATTGAAGTCAGAGCATTGAATGGCGTCCTGGCGGTCAAAATTTTGAAATACCAAACGTGAAGGTTGTCGTCTGGTACGAGTGATCAGTTGAATGAGGCATCTTTGGCATTTCACAGACTTATTCCTCTATACAGGGTATGACATGCTGCCGCGCGACACATAAACCATCCTGCACGATTGGATGTTCTTCAGGCAGCTCGTCCTCGTCGTTATGTTCCTTGCTGCTCTTGGAGTGCTTGCTGCTTGGCTCATTTCGAGTCTAGATGCTGTAAGTTAGCTATGGCGTGCCAAGCTAGAGGCGTTTCGAGTGCGAAGGGGGTAGGTAGACCACTGAAGGAAGATAATAGAAAAGAGTTAACTTCAACGGAGGGTCATCGGATACAAGAACGATATGAATCGATATAAGATAGTAAGCCCGTTATGATGATGATAAGAAAGAGATAAAGGAGATTGAGTACTTCTGAACATTCTTTGGGGAATCTACTGTTCTATTCTGCTCTTCATTAGGAGTGTACATGGGCTACTCATACTGTGTAGTGAGGACAGGTCGTCCTGGAATGGCTAAGGCTTGTTAACGATGGAAAAGGGATAGCGGCGGGGAGAGGCGGCATTCTTGAGAGAGTAACGAGAGTGGTATAGAAATGTTGATAGCTTGAATGAGAGTGGCGCTACGGGGAATGTAAAATTGTTGACAGTTGAACAGAAGGATCATTGCGAATTAAAGAGAATGTGAGTAGGTAGCGAAGATGGGTATCGGGATAGTATTTGGTGCGAGCCTGGCATGAGGTAGGCGGTATGTAGAAAGAGGTACATCGGCATGTTCCGGTAGTGCTCCAGACAGCTTACCATCGTTCGATGCCTTCTGATTTGGAGGCTGATGAATGCATGACTCACCATGGTCTCTGTGGACGTGCAACCAATGTCTTCCCGGTGTGTGAAAAGCGCTCTAGTCAAATGGCCTGGAGCCTAGGCAAGATGCGTGAGATGCTGGAAGGAACAGGAATAGATTGCACCAAGTACCGTTGAGGGTTGTGATTGAGAGGTCAGTTGGCAGAACTTCAGGCTGGACTCTCCGGTCCTCGCCCACCGCCAATCATGATGACGTTCGAGGTATGGCAACACCCCTCACTCCTCTTCCAAACCTTGGCTACCAGCAGTAGGACTCTCCAGGATACCCTGGACGGATATCCAAGCACAGTAAAGGTGCTTGAGATGACATTGATATGGCGCTGAGAGTCAACAAACATCTAGAGTGATATGGAAGCTAGGCAAATGGGGGCCAGGAGGATAATGAACGACGAGTAACGGGCCAGCCTCCATCCATATCCACCATTGATTAATGATTGAATTCCCCGCATCAGCGGCTGCAAGTTTGACCCGAAGTCAGGAACTGTCTGTTTACTCCCATTTGCTCCATCCAGATCTTAAACGTGAACTAGTAGCCGACATGAAAAACGGGTTTCAGTGGTTGACCGTCAGACACGGCGTGAGAATTATTTTATCTCTGTATTAATGTTGTATGCATTACTGAGTCTGACGTTCAAATCGTGAAGTAGCAACTTACTTAGTCTCCGTCTCCTCCGACAGGGTCCGTTTCTCGTATTTGCTATCATAGCTAGGGAGAAACTACGCATACGAAAAACGTTTGCATTCCGTGAATGGTCAACAGACAACATCACAACCACAAGATCCCGCACCCCGGGCTTCACTGAGACGCGTCACGGCAATGACTTGACAGACTTTATGATATGTGTGGATTTCACACCTCGATGTTTCGTTTGGGTGAGACTTATTCCTTCCCATTAGGCTTCCGTTCTGTACTAAGTATGAAGAACATAAATCATGATCCTTCTTATGGTGAGCCGGGCTGCACGAAAGGTCTTTCCCTCCACCGTGATGGCCATGGTCGTATCGGAGCGGAAGCTAGGCAGGCGATGTACTTTCGACCGTACGCAAGTTTGGTTGTGAAGCAGGCGGGCATTGAATGAACCTGAGATAAAATCTGCAAAAAATTTGTTCGATGATGAAAGGTGTTGAATGTTGCTTAATATTTGCGCTCTTTTTATCGGCGAGCAATTTTTCGAGCATAATTCCTTTTGATCTCCCCAATTCCCTGTTAGCTCGAACAGGTTCCAGTCCCGTGTTAGTTCAAGTTGATGGGCGTTCGCCCCTAACTACTTGGTTTTTCCCCTTTCGGTGCAGGTCTCCGCTAATTTGCGTAAGCCGACTCGGAGAACGTCCTCTTTTCATTATTGGCAACTCAGTCGTTTATCGGCCAGCACATTCGATAGTCTTCGAACCGATTGTCATCGATGCCACGAACCCACGCGCTGCGCTTTGTGCAAATATGATATTCACCGCGGACATCATTCGCGTTAGTCAAAACGTCACAGTATACAGACCAATGCGCAGGATGGGTTCTATCCTCGGCTTTCGCCTCTATATGCAATTTTATTAACGGAGCCTCCTAAAACTCACTGCCTTGATTAATGAAAGTGCGTATTCGTTTCACCGGTGATGATCTGATAAGCCTCCCGCGTCTCCCACCGACCAGCCAAAATCATCTCAGTACTTGGCACCGAAGTTGCGGCTCACTGGCCCGATGCCCTCATAAACCAGCCAGATTCTACACATGCTCACGGACATGAATTAACCTAGGGCGCGCTGCGTAGCGACGCTTAACATTGCACACATGCTGCGTGGTATTCTCCTAGCTCCGGCGTAGGTAGCGCCTTTGGTCGACCGCAGCAAACGGACGTCATATCCGCTATGTTCGCTAGTGCTAAGCACTGCGTCTCTCTCTCACTCGCATAGTGCGCTGACCACATCCGCAGCATCTTGCTGGTAATACGGCGATTATCGGTAAATTATCGGAAGTACCTGCGCACAAACGTGTCTTCTTGACGCCACAAAGGACCTCATATGCGATTTGAGTGACGTACTGAGTCAATCTGTTAGTAACTCGTGGAGAAAAATATTTGCCTCAAAGCTGTCAAGTTCAAACACACGCTAATAGTCAAGATGGAAACAAAAACCGCATAGATATTATGATGATGTACAACAGAAGGTTTGATCTTAGTCTTCGAGATATTCGACTTTTCCCACTGCATGCGAGGCGCATCTTTTCCTCGATAAGCAAGCATAAAATCCAACGATAGACCGAGGCGAACATGGGGTTTGTTGGGAGTGGTTTTCCGTCCTAGGGTGGGTGGTGGTGGGAACAAGCTACGGCCTACATGCATACAAGGACACAGTCCAACAACATAACACTTGAGCATACAGCGCCAACAATATATGCAGATCGCATCCGGATAAGTCTATAGCACGATGCATAACACAGACCCAAAATAAGCACGCTCCTCCAAACGCACGCAAATCAAGCTCACGCACCTGAAAAAACATAACGCATATCCAATTCGCGTATGTGGCTACAAATCGGGAGCAACAGATGCGGAAAGCGGGGACTGCACATAATCCTGCACGAGCAACGGCTTGCGTTTCGTCAACGGACGAGATGCATCGTGCCGCCGGAATACCATCTGCGCCACCAGCTGAGATATACTCCCAATCACGCCCCTCCTACGGCGCTCCGGGCTCTTCCACTCACTCACATCCATAGCGTGTTTGTCGCCCAGTTTCAGCCTCAGCAACGCTCCTACTTCCTTACTTCTCTCCCGATCTCTCTTTGTAGTTCTCCGAGGGCACGAATCCGTGCACTCGGGGCTTTCCGACGGAACACCTTGCGCGGCTGCGAGAGCGCGCTTGCGCAATTCGAAGAGCTGTGCGAGTTCAGGGTCATTATCCATATCGTGTGAGGAGAGGCAGAGATTAAAATCTTCGGGAGAGGGCGAGCGCGGGAGGGGTACGTCTCGCGGATCGTGGATGAACAGGAGGGGCTGGCTAGGTACGAAAGGGACGCGTGAGGGCACTGGGGGTTCGCATACGGACATGTCAGGAAGGAGGTCGTCGTCTATATCAGCACCTGGGAGCGAGAGAAGTGATGTGCCGGGGGATGGTGGTTGTGGCGGTTGTGAGCTGTCTGCCTCCTCGGGGAGGCAGGAGTAAGAGCGCCTGCTGGGAGATGACGGGGGTATTTGGGGTGGTGCTTTTTCGTGCTCCAGCTCGGGGAGACTTGAATGCGAGAGATGAGGCGAGCTGGGCTCATCGATATCCATATCTGTTAATGACAGTGCGGGGTGGGGCGGGGCGGATGGGGAATGCTCATCTAGGTGGTGCATCTGCTGGTGGAACGACCAGGGTATATGGAGGGGCACGAGGCTGGGGCGGAACGTGTCGACGCCGAGAAGATAGGGAGCCTGATCAGAAGATGGGAAATGCGTTATGCCATTAGATAGTGGTATAGAAATATCAGGGACAGTCATGTCCTTGCCCTCTATACAAGGGGACCACGCAAACGTTGAGATGGGGGCACCATTCCAATGCGACCTCGACAGACTTTGCTCGGAAGGCCTCCACGGCGGTGATAAAGGTGACAGCGGCGACTCAGACTCGGTAGACGCTCCATCATAGAAGTCTTCCTCTTCGAAATCACTTTCATGTCGACTTTCATGCTCGTCCTCATCCATCAACGAGTCGTCATCTTCGTCCTCATAATCTGGGAGGTCGAGATTACAGAGCAGTTGCGTTGGCGGTGGCGTTGGAGGTCTATGGCAAGCAAGGTCCTCGCGACGCATAACGGTCGGCGAGTCCAGGATGCCGGGGGAGTGGGTGGTAAAGACGGGGGTAAATTCGCCTCTTTCTTCTGGTAGAGGAATGGTGCTCTTTGATGGGGAGGCGCTAGAGGGTGGAGTGAGATATGAACTCGCCGAGTCAAACTGCTTGAGACCGGAGGGGCCAGGCACTGCTTGCGTGTGGGTGGACGTGAGAGGGGGGAAGTCTTTCTCCGTGAAAAAGAAGAAGAAAGGATTCCTGCTGCAGCTTGGGATGGGCTGCCAAGGGTGCGAGGGGGGTGGCGCAAGGGTAAACACAGGCTGTGGGGAAGCTGCCTCTGGTTTGAGCAGGGAAGAATCATGCGGAGAGGATATGTGATGAACCAGGGTATCCCTAGTAGAAGTATCCATGGTATCCATTTTGTCCACCGATATAATCAAGCCCTACAACGACCGAAGTCTTGGTAAGAAGTTGAAAAAAAAACAAAAGAAATACTGACGAGTTTTGTACATCAAAGGTCGCAGGACATCACAGAAGACAGAAGAAACAGATGAATCTACGGAGAGCCCGTCGTTGAGGATCGTCAAAGAACGTCAAGCTAGAGCGGTGCTGCTGCTGCTGGTGACCTCGTGCCCAGCTGCTTGTGGCTGAGAATTTCACTCGTGTTCGGTTATTGCCTTAAGGCGCCTGCAGGCAATTCCACCTCGTTCTTTTACAGTAGGCAAGTACTAAATAGAGCATATTCCCTTTTATTATCTTAGCGTTTACATCAACTATGTCACCTGCTCCCCAACCACCTGACAACGACATCATCCAATAAATCCGTCAGGTCCTTCTCAGAGACACCTGCTGCAATAGTGTCTCTTCACCCTCCGTGGCATGAGGCTCCAGCTCCGTCGTTTTCACCCCTCGTTTCATCAATGCATACTCCCTGCACGCATCTCTACTCTTCTTCAGCTCCGGATTGTCGTGCCCGAGCGCAACCACCTTGATGCCCGGGAAATTGAATTCCAGAAGTTGCGCCACTTTAACCAGCAAATCGGGATTAGGGGAATACGTCCCAGAGTTGTTATCAATCACCAGCTCCCATTCTACACTGCCATCGTCCGTCTCATCGGAGAATGTATCCCAACCCCCTTCTGGTCGAGGATGAAACTCTCCGCTATAGACTACGCTTTCTGCGCAGCTACTGTGCAGTGCATGCTTCGATGCAAACTCTACAAAGAACGCCGCGCCTGTCTCCGAAAAACGCAAAGATTTGTCTTCCTTGGCGATCACATACGTGTACACAGCAGGCTTGATGCGATTTGGGAATGCACGACTGCCGTCACCCGATGGTGCACGCGAACCGCCATGCAGCAGCCTGAACACATCATCGGGACTTGTGATGACCCCAAAACCATTCAACACGGTCCGGGCGTATAACATGCGGTGGCCAGCCACGATTCCGGAACGCACCGCGATTGATGTAGGGCCTTGGAAGATAGCCTGCGCCGCCTTGTAATCATGGTTCCATCGTTGCACCGTATCGTTAAAGAACTGTGGAATCCCTTTAATATAGATTTTCCACGTCGAATACAACCGCGTGTCCCTGAGTTTGGTAAGAGCCCCCACCGTTGGTGAATCGTGCCGAGAGTAGTGTATCGGGCCATCAAACGAGTATGGTAGTGATCCTGAATTGTGAGCCGAAGGAGAGGTTTGGATCTTGACAGGTGGCAGATCTGATAAGCACAATCTGTTGGCGATCAAAATGCGGGGAAAACATACATTCAACCAGAATGACCCTCTATTTTGGGAGAGATGCTTGCCGACTATCTCAGCTTCTTTGGCTCCCTGAGTTATTGTTGTCTGGAACTCGCCGATAACATTATCTACCAGTGATCCCGTCTCTGCGTGTCGTACTACCACGGACAAGGTAGCTGTGCAAGGAACCTGCTTCACAATCCACGTCTCATCCCAAACAGGGGAGGAGGTACTCGACTTCACTGATGACCTGCAATAAAGAACTACGTGTGGGCACACAGTCAAAGGAGGAGACAATAAAACACTCACGCATATGAAACCTTGCCGTCAAGCTTGGCACGAAAACACGGATTGATCGTGCCAATGACATGCACCCTCGGAAGATTTGAGGCTCCAATAAACTTTCGAGACCCTTTTCATCTGATAGAACTCCACACACCTCAGCAAAGTAGAGACTCACCCTAATAGTCAGATCCACGTACTTAGTTTCTACATTGAACTCCTCCGCCGCGAGCTTGATGGTATCGAGGAGGCTGCGGGTCTTAAACTTTGCCTTCTGCATGGGGTGGTGAAAGTTCTCTATGAGGCTTGCGGTTGCTTAGAGTGCGTGGGGCATCGGTGGAGAGCGCCAGGGCAAGTAATCATATTTCAACGTTGCGCTAGCTCGCCACCGCATAGCTAGCTCGGCTCCATTCTCCAAGTGCGGTGCAGTTGTGAGATCAAACCTTGTATTAGGGTTAGGGTTACATGACTACAACAATTGGTCCCGCTACAACACTGCCGTGAGTTTTTCAAATGAACTGCATAGCAGAAGGGTGGGTTTCGAAGTCATTCATACATCAGCACTTAGTGATCGGTTTCTCCCAAGAGGTCACCGGCCGACGAGGTGGAATATTTGTCTTATCGACGAGTATGTCTACGGTCTATCAATCACTCCCCGAGTCTATAGTCGAGAAACCGACGTCCACGCTCGCCCTCATACGATCGCCGTAATGAATCGTGAAGAAAATAATACTAAAAGTAGTGGTAAGTAATCTCGTCGAATCTCTGATCTTGCAGTCTCACCCTTGTCCAATGAGTGCGAGAACAGCAGCGATGAGGTTTGTCCTAGCAACGCCGATGCGCTCGATCGATGGGATGATCAGAGCAGTCGCAACAGATAAAATGAGTGATCGAACCGCTCTGGCAAGTGAGGATGAATCAGCACACAAAGTCTGTTGTTTGTGCTATATGTTATAGACTGACACGTAAGCAGCTGTGATCTCAGCGCTTCGAGATTGCATCACATCCACATAATAAATACCGATTGGGTTCAGCACGAAATCAACCTATTAAGTGAGTAAATTCATGCATAAGGAGGGACAAGGGCTTACTCCCATTCCAGTCGTATACAGACACAACAAATTCAGTAAGAGACCGATTCGACCGCCGACGTATGTTGTGAGCAGCCCTGACACCCCAACGGATAGTGGCACCATGAACAACCCTCCGATCCATGCCGCCCTCAAACGATCTTCTGGATACCAGACCCCTTTGCGTCTCACCCGCCACTTACTAAGTACAATATCGGACAGGCGGCCAGAAACTGGGGCTCCGACTGTCAAATATAACATTGATGATCCATGAATACAAGGGTCTACGTACTCACTGAAGTTTCCCAGCCCGTTAGGGAGGAAGCACGCCCCGATGACTGCTTCGTTTGTGATACCATATCGGACACCCTACACCATAATGATCATGATCAAGTACGAGATATAAATAGTGACCAGCTTACAATAGTGTAGGCGATCGGTACAAGGAGAACTACGTCGTCTTACATGAGAATGCACTGAAGAGATAGTATCCACGCACCAAAGTCACTGAAGATCACAAGACTCGACGCAAGCATCTACCGCAGACTACGAGTTAGCATGCAGTTCCTGAAGGTACTAAATGTACTTACCATTGCAAATAAGTTCGGACTCCGGAGCAACCAGAGACTGCTCAGGGGATTCACCCATGCAATATGGAACCTTCTCCTTCGCGCAACTGCCTCGATGCCTATTGTGCCTGGATGGCTTGTCTCAGGGAGAGAAAGGTAGATGAGAAGCATCTCGAGCAGGCCCCATGCACCAAGGGAAAAGTGCAAATTGCGCCACGACCAGTATTGCGCGGCAGCACCTATGTCAAATCATTAATATTACGAGAGTCAGCCTGATGAACACCCAGACCCATACGATACCCACCACCAAGAAACGGAGCAACAGCGAAGCCAAAGAGCATAGCCTAGCTCAGCTCTTAGTACCGATATGCGAGCATTGAAACGATCATCCCTTACACAAAAGAACATTCCAATACTAGTGCCTCGCTCCTCCAATCTGTAGATATCACCGACGACACCAGCACCCAATGACATGCCTCCGGAGCACCCAAATGTCTGAACAAATCGCCAGATAAACAGACCCCGCAACGACGTCGACATTGCAACACCACAACTCCCAATGCATAGAAACGGCATTCCCCACAAATACATCAATCGCCGTCCATCTGCAATATATGTCAGACCCAAACCCAATGATAGACCATGACAACGCGACGTAGATACACTCACAGAAGGACGAATACGCTGCCCAAACCAGCGCTCCAGCGGCAGCAGCAAATATCGACAGACTGATACTCAAACTAGGAAAGCCACCATTCGAGGCCAGCGTCTACACGTCAGGTTCATACGACACGCACCTGACAACAGCATGTGTTGAGTCAAAATCCTTGGCTATCTGAGGGATGGAGGGCACGAATGTTGCTTGGACGAACGCTGATCGATACATCAGTATCTCGTCTCTGTAGTATATTGTGTCCTCGCAAATCGCTTACTCGATAACAAAGCCGCAAGAGAAACGACAAACACGATCCATCTCTTCTGATCTGGCGTGAAGCGATCATAAATAGCGTCGTGTCCGGCGCCATCGCGAGTCGATGCCAGCAGGGGGCTTTCCTCTGAAACCATCTCGCGAGCTGGTGCGCATGAAGCACGGAGAGTTTTATACAACAAGGTGTCATGGGACTTGGGTGCTAAAAGATAAGTGCTGAGGGCCCGTCAGCACTGCTAACGGGCCGGAAGAAGCAGAAGACGGACATTGATAGGATCTTAGAAAGCCTTCATAACGTCAGTTTGATGATTCTGGTTGACTCGAAGAAGTCACTTCTACTAAACTTGAAACTTGATTCTTCGGCATCTTTTGACTGTTAGCGTTGGACTGCACGGGTGTTATTTTCCAACTCGTCTCATGATCTCCATGAACATAGTGAACATCAGACTATTCGGCTTGGCAGAGGCGACGCGCCTATGCAGATACGATAATAAGATCAGGTCTTACGCGACCTCAAGACTACCACTGCAGAACTGAAGGATATTGCCGGACATCAAATGAACAACATAATGTTGCGTTTCCACCGCTGCATTAGAGGACGCGACTACGAAATCATAATCAGAGACTCGGATAAAGCCTCTGAGAGATGACCACAAAATAGCTGAAAATACGATTATCCAGACACTGGCGAACCTGGTGGACGTACTATGACGATAGCATCAGTGCTAGATACACCGAACTGGCCCGACGCCATTCTTGAGAGCTTCTGGAAACCGTTCACGATCAGTTTAGGTGTTTCGAATAGCCATGAGTATTGAGAAGCCTAGCTTAATCCTTTTCTACGCGCCCGTATCCGTCTCGTTCGCTAGGGCCTGAGAGGTGCTAAGAGACCTGGGATAAGCTATAGTAACAGAACGACTCATTCCTGGTGTCTTAAAGGCTCACAATCCATCGGGAGTGTCCAGAACAAAAGTAAAATGGAGGTAGGCTCAAGGTTGTTCAAACAGATAACTCACTCATCCCACCCAGCCTCTGACTCGGAGCTCCAAGCATGGACAACTTCCCCATGCCCATCCTCCCAGTGCCCATCCGCCATCTCCGGCGCCTCGCTCGTCCTCCAAGCTTTATCTAGTGCCATAAGAATGCGATGACTCTCAAGTATCGTAGAAATTAGTCTGCCTTGCGCGCGGAAAACTGGGCGAAGTTGTTTTGAAGATCATCGATCCAAGCTTGAGCCGGCGGTCTACAACACTGCGGCCAAGTGCTCACTGCTGACTAAACGATTTGAACGCATTCAGGCGCGTCTTACGGTTTACAATCGTGCTAACGTACTTACACTTATACCCAATTCTAACCTCCCTAGCCTCTCGGCCTCAAATGACTTTCGGGGAAGTCATACACTATGTCTCGCATTCTAAAGGCTGGCCTGAACAAGTGCGAGGCCTCGCTTCCTTATTGATACCTTTACACACTGCGGGCTTCGGACTAGACTTCCAAGAGTCTCCTGCATCAAATCTCTCCGAGTCACTCGATACCCCCACTGCACCTGCTACGGGTTCATATACTGCAGCAGACTTTCAGCAGTTCATTCATTCAGCAGCTACAGAGTTAAAGACCCTTGCTGAGCTTCCTCACTATGGTGGCTCGAGGTCTACTATTCCCCTCTGGTCTCAGCTTCTCCTTGCGCTGGCGAACACTCTGTCCCCGCATGCTCGGATTTTGTAAGTTGCAAATTTGTGGTGTATTACACTGACATTCGTATGTCCATGCAGAGAAGATACACCGTTCATCATACCACAGGCTCAGGACGTGATAAGTCAGCCGTTTGATCTGGTTGACGGACGTGCGATACTTATTGCTGCGCATGTTATCCATTCTACGCCCAAGGTTCATTTGGACCCAATATCAGCTCAGGAAAAGAGCAACAGGAAGAATTAATGCATTCTACAGATTCCTCCTTTCGTGTTCATTCGGACCGATCCAGTACCAGTTCAGGAAGCAGTGCATACGAAGACAAAATGATGTATTCTGCAGATTGTGACTCTAACAAAGGCTCGGTTGGCTCACCGGATGGTCTCGATCTGCCCTCGGATGCGCACATGCTCCCGGGACGGGGGAAATGGCATTACGCGGTGTTGCCAGTCTTACTAGTCGCTGACGCCCGTAACATCGTCCCCTTGCTCTGCAGCACTCTTTACCAGAGACATGTCTGGGGGATTCTTGAACCTGTGGTCGGCCTGTGCTGTCAGAATACGGGCGCGACCGCGACCGCTATCTTTGCCTTGACCCTGATCAGTCAGGGGAAGGTCGCATGGTGGGTCAGACATTAATTCATAATTTTCCACGTTGACCTTCCTGAAGCCAGTGGCTCACCTCGCTTCGCTGCTGAAGATCGATCAGATCCGTTGATAGGCGTGTTTGATTTCACTGACTCATCTTCTGCTATCTCCCTCGTGCAATTCATTTTGAGGTTGCGGAGTCATTTCGAAGATATCAAGAGCATCGCATCAATAGAAGCAGTCAATTCTCTGACCCCGTCTCGATGGAGATCCGATTTATCGGACTTCAAAACTCAGATGAGGTACCGTTGGAAGATCGAGTGGCGTCTTGGACCCACCAAGTTCATGTGCAGACTGCTTCTAGGTATGGCTTCCGTTAAATGGCGGTCCGAATTTTTATCGTTCCTCAGCGAGACCTCGTCGTCTTCTGGTCCTCGTACTCCATTGCCACTGTCTGATCCCGTCGTATTTCTATCTTCTGAGAAGATGAGCTCTCAGGGCCTTGACACCATTCACGAAGTTAATGTAGGTCATGCGACCCAGTCAGTAACTCGACCTGAATTACCCTTACCGATGCTTCACTAACTTAAAACTATAGTGCCCCTCAGTCAATTCGTGCGATAAGCGAGACAGGAACGTACGTTAGGACCTTGTAATTATCCTATCCCTGTTTGACCTGGTTTGCAGAGAAAATAGGTTACGACTGCCGTCCTCGAAGGCCGGATCTGGGTCACAGAGGTCATCTGGATCTCAACGACTCAAACGTGGGAGGAAGCCATCTTCGCGGTTTTCGAACTCGGTGTATGGAGCCTTCTTTCCGATTGACCGCTATTCAATAACTGCATGTCGCTGCCAGATTCTGCGCCAAGAGTGATGATGGCCTCGTCGCAAGTGCGAATATATCCAATTGGCTATTCAAACAGAGGATCCCCTCCGACAGTGATGTGGCAAAAGATTCCGGGATCAATGAGATGAGCGAAATCTACGACGAAAATAACAGCGTTTACCTGGTCTGACGCCGTGCGCGACAAAGTCAGTCCATTGGATTGCTTTTATTCACATTCTGACTACATCGTGCCCAGCTGTCAGAGTCCAGAATCGATAACGCTGTGTTGGATATCAGAGACAAATTGTTTGAGACACATGCGAGTAGGAACCATCAGTCTGCGATCCAAATGCCCATGCAGGATGTCGAATTTATTTCAGCCCGATTTTCTGGGCTGTTGCATGCCATACAAGGTGCTGGTGATTGCGAAGGCATCGCAACCTCGCATGGCGCTAACGACTCTTGTCGGCGCTCGGCCTCGTTAGAACGAGGCCGAGCGCCGACACGAGTGGGACGCCTTGCTCTTGAAAATTTTCCAACCTGTTGTTGGTAAACGAGATGTCTTGTGAGTCTTTCATCTGCCAGTTCATTATTATACTGACATATAGATTGGAACGACAATTGAACTTCGCGCACAACCTTGCTGTTGATGACGAGTCATTCAAGGAACGGGCGGGGCTCCTAGCGGAAAATTACTACGACTTACGCCTTGCACAACATCGCATTTTGTTTAAGACCGACCATGGCATTGATGTAAAGGATCAAGCTTTCGCAGCACTTCAACAAGCGTCGCAATTTTCTCACGACATTGGCCTTCGTCAAAAGACACTTTCCGAATCGATTACGGACCACTCCAGTGAGGAACCGGACAAGGGGGTATGTGATGCTATCCTTGTCATCCCATGTCTCGATGTCACTACTGCGACGCTTCAACGCATACAGGGACGTGAAGCGCAGAGTGATTTTCTCAAAGCTTCCGTTCTGGTCCATGGTTGCCCCAGGCACTATCCCTGCATGAACCGCAACTTGAAGGCAAGCTGACACAGGAACAGGAGGCTGAGTTGCAGAACGTGTACCTTGTTCATCCTGACCGCGCGGAAGCCACGAGTGGAACTTTGGAGGATAACTGCTTTCCGATGCCAGTGGACAGTGGACAGGACCTCCTACTGCCGGTCCTGCTGACTGAGTACAAAAAAAGAGCAAGACAACCATCGGCAAGGCCATGAATCAAATGAAGACATACTTGGTTTCAGCCATTCTCTTCCTTGATGCACTCAGTATTACAGATCAGCCCGTATTTGGGCTGGTTGTGAATGGGCGTCTTGGTGCAGTCACCATGGCATGGCGGAGGAATAAGGCAAGCATCGCTTTTGTTCATACTCTTAACAAAAGCTCACGAGGAATTTATAAAATTTTCATTATGGAACGCAATGTACGGTATTACGACCTCACGGACCCACTTCAGGCATTTCAATTCGTGTCTGTTTTGCTGCGCCTAACTCAGCATGGGCTGAAGCTTCGCGCCCATTTTGACGAGAACAAGGGCACATTCTATGACAACCTCGTGAAGTCACGGTGGTCTAAATTCGCGCAAATTGAAGATACCAAGTAGCACGATAGGGACAGAGGAAGCTTAGCTCGAGTATTCATGTTATAAGTTGTCATTAGCGTCTATGAAATGAAAGCGGTTATAGCTTATAACCACTTTCATTTTATACACGCCAATGACGCGCTGTTGTACAATTCTTTAGGTCACATCATTATTAGTGCTTTGCTCCAATGGTGACCACGAGACTTGGATGTTCGATCGCATCCTCCTACTGATATTGATCTGACGGCAAACAAGCGCTTACTAAGCGAGTCGGAATGAGCGCGATGAAGTTCACTAGTAGTACACGGTGCTTATCAGGCTCGGACGCGTCTCACAGAGCTAACGTGGTGACTTGTACCCAATTTCGACGCTCCTAACCTCTTAGCCTGGAACACAGACGACTCCTAGGAAGTTATACACGTCGTATCACTACACAGACTGCCTGAACCAGTTTGTGACATTGCTTCCGAGTCCTTAGTACGGTCCCCGCCGTTACATGATGCAGAACGGCCATGCGGTCAAGAGTGTCCCGTATCATCCAAGCCACTCGATGCTCACGCTGCACCTGCACCTCACCCATTACAACCGGTGCAGTGACCACGGCCGAGATTTTCTGTCTACCAGTATACTCGACTCTGACTTGATTCTATGCTTGTTCTAAGCCGTCTGTGTTCCTTCAGATAAAATAAAGGACCTCTGTGCTAATTATTATCTATAGTCGAGAAGCTAACGTCCACACTGGCCCTCATGCGATCGCCATACCGAATCGTCAAGAAAATGATCCTAAGAAACGATGGTAAGTATTCTCCAATCTCGTTTGAGCCTCGACTTTGCAGTCTTACCCTTGTCCGATGAGTGCGAGAACAGCCGCGATTATATCTGTCCAAGCAACGCCGATGTGTTGGATCGATATGATGATGAGAGTAGTTCCAGCAGATACAATGAGTGACCGGACCGCTCTGGCACGTGGACGTGAATCAGAACATAAGTTTGACAGCTGGGCAATATGTTATGGACTGACCCGTAGGCAGCTGTAATCTCAGCGCTTCGAGAGTGCATTACGTCCACATTATAAACACTGATGGGATTCATCACCAAATCAACCTGTAAAAACTAGTGGGTGACTTCATCCACAAGGAGAGGCAAAGACATACCCCCATTCCATTGATATAAAGACACAACAAATTCAACGAAAGACCAATCAAACCACCAACGTACGTGATGAGCAGTCCTGACGCCCCAACAGATAGCGGCACCATGAACAACCCCCCGATGCACGCCGCCCTCAAACGGTCTTCTGGATACCAGAGCCCTCTACGCCGTATCCGCCACTTTCTGACTACACTATCGGACAGGCGGCCAGCAACCAGGGCTCCGACTGTCAAAAATAGTTTTGGTGATCTGTGAATACATCGGTCTGTGCTTACTGAAATTCCCCAATCCGCTAGGAAGGAAGCACGCTCCGATGACGGCCTCGTTCGTGATACCGTACCGTGCACCCTACGCTATGGTCAGGGATGCGAGATATGAAAGTGAACCAACTTACAATGGTGTACGCGATGGGCACGAGGAGGACTACACCATATGATATCAGAATGAATTAAAGAAAGAAGTATCAACGCACCAAACCCACTGAAGATCATAAGACTCGACGCAAGCATCTACCACAGACTTCGAGTTGGCATCTGATTCGTAAAGGTACCAAATGCACTCACAGTTGCAAATAAGTTTGGACTCCGGAGTAGCCAGAGACTGCTCAGGGGGTTGACCCATATGACATGGAACCGTCTCATGCGTGCGACTTTATCAATGCCCATCGTGCCTGGATGGCTTGTCTCAGGGAAAGACAGGTATACGAGAAGCATCCCAAGCAGGCCACATGCACCGAGGGAATAATGCAAATTGCGCCATGACCAGTATTGGGCTGCGGTGCCTGTTTCAAACCATTGCGAGAGTCAGCACAGCCTCCGTAAACATCCAGACTCACCTCCAGGAAACGGAGCAACAGCGGAGCCAAGAAGCGATACCTGACTCAGCTCTTAGTACTAATACACGGACGGTTTAAATAACCATTGCTCACACCAAAGAATATACCAACGCGAGTGCCCCGCTCCTCCAGCATATATGTATCGCCGATAACACCAGCGCCCAACGGCGTGCTTCCTGAGCAACCAAACGTCTGAACGAATCGCCAGAATAACAGACCCCGCAACGACGTCGACGTCGCAACGCCACAACTCCCAATGCATACAAACGGTATCCCGCACAAATACATCAATCGGCGTCCGTCTGCAAGATATTAGATGCGGACACAACACTAGACCATAATGTTAAAGTGACGCGAACGCACTCACAGAAGGATGAATATGCTCCCCACACCAGCGCTCCGATGGCTTCCGCAAAGATCGACAGACTGACGCTCAAGCTAAGAAATTCGAGGCAAGTGCTAGCATCTGATATTCATACGACACGCACCTGACAGCAGCATGTGTTGAGTCAAGATCTTTGGCTATCTTAGGGATGGAGGGTACGAATGTCGCTTGAACAAAAGCTGATCCACAACGTTCAATTATCAGTATCGGTCTCTGTAGTGTACTGTATCCTTGCGAACTGCTTACTCTGCAACAAGCCCGCAAAAGAGACGACAAATAAAATCCATCTCTTCTGATCTGGCGTGAACCGATCATAAATGGAATTGTGCGCGACGCCATCGCGAGTCGGCGGCAGTAGAGGGCGTTCTTCTGAAGCCATCTCACGAGGTCATGGGCACAAACCGTAGAAGAGAAATGAAGACAAAAGGGCTTTATATCGCGAGAAGTGTGTACACAATAAAGCCGGCCCCCGTGGGACTGAATGTATGTAGAATGAAGTGCTGACGTACTGTGGCCGAGAAGATCATTCTGATATTATTGATGTTTGTTGCCTCTTGCCAAAGAAGCCAACCTTCTACCAACTTGCCAAGCTTGAAACTTGCTTTCTCAGTCGGCATATTTTACATACTTGCCAGCACTTGCTTATGAGACCTACCTCCACAAGAACTCCTTCTCAGAAATTATAGACTTGGTTCAGAGGGAGCGCAAGCGAGGTTGGAAATGTGCTACAATGGGAACGCCAGCAAGGTTGTGAGAGATGAAGAAGTTGAAGATGTGATAGGGTATCAGTAAACAGATCGCAATCCAGGTATCTGATTAGCAATCGCTGTCTCCCTGCATTGTCCACCAGTCCGTCCTTTCATCATATCACGCGGATAGAACGGACTACATGGACGGGGACATCGTGGACGTGAACTTGAGAGTGGCTCAGCCGGGACTGACGAACGTCATTTTAAAATTGGGCAGCGTGTCGATCAAACCTTACGTTGGGGTTAGGGTTTACTTGACCTGCTGCGAGATTGTCAGGTTCATCAGGTGGGCTGCATGGCAGGGTGCTGTATTTTGGAGTCATTTCATACTTACAGCATCTAGTGACCAGCTTCGCTCAACGTCGTAGACCGATAAGGGGGAGATCCATCGATCGACCATGGCCGTCGCACATCGTCATTCTGATTCGTTTGTTTTCGTTAAAATACATACTGCACAGGAGTCTATCAATTCGAGAAGCCAACGTCCACGCTGGCCCTCATGCGATCGCCATACCGAATCGTCAAGAAAATGATCCTAACAAGCAGTGGTAAGTATTCTCTAATCCCGTTGAACCCACACACTGCGACCTCACCCTTGTCCGATAAGTGTGAGAACTGCTGCAATGATGTTTGTCCAAGCAACACCGATGCGCTCGATCGATGGGATGATCGAAGCAGTTGCGGCAGAGAGAATGAGTGACCGGACTGCTCTGGCAAGTGGAAATGAATCAGCACAAAGTTTGCCAACTGTGCCATGATAAGACTGACACGTAAGCAGCTATGACCTCAGTGCTCCGAATTTGTGCCACGTCCAAATTATAAACAGCGATTGGGTTCAACACAAAGTCGGTCTGTACAAACACAATCAGTGGATTCATGCACAAGGAGGGGCAAAGACCTACCCCCATTCCATTTATATAGAGACACAGCAAATTCAACGAAAGTCCAATCGGACCGCCGACGTACGCTGTGAGCAACCCTGACGCCCCAACGGATAGTGGCACCATAAACCCTCCAATCCATGCTACTCTCAGACGGTCTTCTGGATACCAGACTCCTCCGCGCCGCATCCTCCACTTTTTCACTACACTATCGGACAGGCCACCGGCGACCAGGGTTCCAACTGTCAAAGATGTGTTGGCGATGTGTAGGCACAAGGTTCCGTACTTACTGAGGTTTCCCAGTCCGTTAGGAAGGAAGCACGCTCCAATGACAGCCTCGTTGATGATACCGTACCGGGCACCCTACATCATGATCAGAGCTGCTAGCGATAAAATGAACCAGCTTACAATGGTATACGCGATCGGTACCAGGAGAACTACGGCAGGTTGTATGAGAATGAACTGAAGAAAGAGGTATCAACGCACCATACCCACTGAAGGTCACAAGACTCGACACAAGCATCTACCGGACTACGAGTTGGCGTCCGATGCGTTATAAGATACCAAATGACTCGCCATTGCAAAGAAGTTTGGACTCCGGAGTAGCCAGAGACTACTCATGGGATTGACCCATGCGACATTGAACCTTTTCCTGCGTGCGACTTTGTCAATGCCCATTGTGCCCGGATGGGTCGTCTCAGGGAAAGAAAGGTATATGAGAAGTATCCCAAGCAGACCCCATGCACCAAATGAATAGTGCAAATAGCGCCACGACCAGTATTGCGCCGCGGAACCTGTTTCAAATTATTTCCAGGGTCAGCCTCCATAGATGCTCAGAGTCATAATGACGCTCACCCCCAAGAAACGGGGCAACCATGAAGCCAAGAAGCATAGCCTGACTCGATCTGTTAGTACAGGTACACAATCTAGATACACAATGCATTCCTCACACTAAAGAATATACCAATATGAGTGCCCCGCTCCTCCGACTTGTAGATATCGGCGATGACACCAGCACCCAATGATAACCCTCCAGAGCAACCAAACGTCTGAACGAATCGCCAGAATAACAAACTACGTAACGACGTCGATGTTGCGACGCCACAGCTCCCAATGCATGTAAACGGTATCCCGCATAAGTACATCAATCGGCGTCCATCTGTGAGATGTTAGACAGACTCGAACACAATGCTAGGTCACGAGAGCGCGAAGTGGATGCACCCACAGAAGGACGAATATGCTGCCCACACCAGCGCTCCGACGGCTTCTGCGAAGATCGACAGACTGACGCTCAAGCTAGGAAAAGATCATTCAAGACCAGCGTCTATTCGCGAGATGCATACAACACACACCTAACAGCAGCGTGCGTTGAATCAAGGTCTCTGACTATCTGAGGGATGGATGGCACGAATGTCATCTGAACGAACGCTAATCGGTGCCGTGTGTCAGTGTCGTGTCTCTAATGTATTCTCGCATACAGCTTACCTGGTAACAAACCAGCAAAAGAGACAACAAATACAATCCATTTCTTCTGAGCTGGTGTGAACCGATCATAAATAGATTCGTGTGTGGTACCATTGCTAGTCGACGTCAGCAGAGGGCGCTCTTCTGAAATCATCTCGCGAGGTCATGAGCATAAAGCGGAGAGCGCCTGTTTATACCAGAAACACGGGGCCCCTGGCACCCCCCGTTGCTGAGTGAATACGGCATAGATATGCTGACGTCCAAGTTGAAGACGTACTTGGATATGATTCTAGAAAGCTTGATTAATCTTGTTCGCTGCCTCGAGGTCTTGAAGACGCCACTGCTACCGAGCTTAGGACTAAACTGCTCTGCGCGCACGTTATTATCCAACCCCGCCTTCTTCATTGAACGTAGTGACCTGTTCAGAAAACCCCAGGAGTGGCGCTCCACGGGCTATCTGGTCGCTCCAGTGTACCGGCCAATACTAGCCATTATGTGTTATGATGTAAAAGGCCTTGACCGCCAAGCAAAGCGCATGGCCCGGGGTAATCGACGAAGCCAACCTAAACATCCTCTGAAGGTTGAACAGATACGGGGCATTTGCCAGCGACATTTCGCTGCCACCACAAAGACATGCTTATGAGACTACCTTGACTCGGTTCGGAGGTAGTGCAAGCGAGCCTGGAAATGTACCATAGAAACGCCGACGGAGGTTCGACGGTTGAGATCTCGAGAGTGACAGAGATGAAGATGTAAGATGTAATAAGGCATTCGTAAACGGTCACTGTTATGTGTCAAGGAAGTTGATCTAGATAGAGGGTCACAGTGTTATACGGTTGTGATAGGAATGTTATATAATGCATCACAAATAACTTGAATTCGTTCAACCATGAATCCTGTGATTTCCCCACAATCTGCCATCGATGTCATCCTCCCAACCTCTTCTTTTAGAGCTACCGTATTTACTGCAATATCAGGCAGTGAGATCACGGAGGATCTGCTGAACTCATGTGCAAACCTCTTCAACGCCAACTACGGTATATGGGGCTCAACGGCTGCTACAATTTCTAAGTATACCAGGCCTGGTCAGTAATTACCGCATTGGATCCTTGCAATTACTGAATCATTTACGCAGGGGAACAGGTCAAGTTGAGTGGCAACAGACTACGAACACAATGTGTATCTCTTCCGGAGAAGACAGTCCTGGTAACCTGCTCCCTGGTTGACACAACCCAAGGTGCTACTAGTAGTCAACTTATTGGTCACGCGTTTGCTAGTGTCTGGGATTACAGTCCAAGCAGTGGTGAGATACTAGTAGCTGTCCCACAACTTCATGCAAAGCTCACCATTTTTCGGGCTAGGTGATCCAGTCAATCGCACCTCTGATTCGGTTGGTTGGGTGACCCAGCTTGTCGTCGATAAGTCTGTACGCAGGCGCTACATTGCGACTTCACTCTTGCAAACCCTCAAATCTCATAAATTGTTCGCATCTGTCACTGCTGTTGGTCTCGTCTCGTCTCATCCCGCCGCTTGCAACGTTTTGGCAAAATATGCTTGTAGGTCGATGTTATTACCCTCATACAGATATCCTGACTGACGACACTAAGCTGCTAACTTCTATGACATCGATCTGGCCTTTATCCGCGATCATGCAGAGAGGATTTTGGCATCCTCCAGCATCAGCTATCTTAAGGCCGCCCAACTGAGGGGTAGTCTCTTCCAAGCAGACTGTGATAGTGGGGCCGTCTCATCCGCATTCACCTCGTTTTATATTGACCATGCTGAGCCTTTGGAGGCGCTGAAACAGTACAAGGCAAAGGGTCAATGGGGCTTGGGTGACCTGCTCGATGGACACGAATTTCTTGCTATTTTCCCTGTTGCGCCCCGTTAGGCTCCAAAATTTGTAGTACATTGAAATTCAAACCTACGTGCTGAACATGTCTTGCAGCGATCGAACCTTAAGTTAAGGTTAGGGTTTACATGACTTCGACCGATGACAGCTACTTCTAGTGAGTCAAATCTATTGAAGCGCCACCACAACTGTCGGAGATGGTTGGACATCAGATGAGTTGCATGACAGGACGCTACATTTGAGGCCCGTTTATACTTACCATTGACCAGCTTCACTTAATTTAGAGGCGTCGTGGAGCATCCATTTATCCACCATGGCCGTCACACATCGTGATTCTGTTCGTTTGATCTCTTTCAGATAAAATACATATTGCACAGGAAGCCATCAATTAGTGTATGCAGTCGAAAAGCCAACGTTCACGCTGGCCCTCATGCGATCTCCATACCGAATCGTCAAGAAGATGATCCTAAAAAGCGGCGGTAAGTATTTTCCAATCTCGTTAACACAGACACTGCGGAATTACCCTTGTCCGACGAGTGCGAGAATAGCCGCTACGATGTCTGTGCCAGCAACACCGATGCGCTCGATCGATGGGATGATCAAAGCAGTTCCAACAGATGTAATGAGCGACCTGGCCGCTCTGGAAAATAGAGGTGAATCAGCACAAGGTCGGTCAGCCGTGCTGTATGTTATAGACTGACGCATAAGCAGCCATGATCTCAGTGTTTCGAGATTGCACCACATCCAGATTATAAACAGCAATTGAATTCAATACCAAGTCAACCTGTAAACACCAGTGAGTGACTTCATGTACAAGGAAAGGCAAGGACTTACTCCCATTCCATTCAAAAAAATACATAACAAATTCAACAAAAGACCGATCAGATCACCAGCGTACGTTATGAGTAGCCCTGACGCCCCAACGGATAGTGGCACCATGAACAACCCTCCGATCCACGCTGTTCTCAAGCGGTCTTCAGGATACCAGACCCCTTCGTGCCGCACCCGCCACTTTTTCACTACAATATCGGATATGTGACCGGCAACCAGGGTTCCAACTGTCAAAGATAGTGATGGTCATATAGTCATGTATGAGTACAAACTTCTGTACTTACTGATGTTTCCCAGTCCGTTGGGGAGGAAGCACGCCCCGATGACGGCCTCGTTCGTGATACCGTACCGGACACCCTACAACATAATGAGAGGTGCGAGACATGAAATAATAACTGGCTTACAAGGGTATACGCAATTGGAACGAGGAGAACTACAATAGGCTGCATGAGAATGAACTGAAGAAAGAGGTATCAACGCACCAAACCCACTGAAGGTCATAAGACTCGACGCAAGCATCTACCACTACGAGTTGGCATCCAATGCATAAAATACCAACTTCACTCACCATTGCGAACAAGTTCGGACTCCTGAGCAGCCAGAGACTACCCAGAGGATTAACCCAGGCAATATGGAACCTTCTTCTGCGTGCGACTTTATCGATGCCCATCGTGCCTGGATGGTTTGTGTCTTGGAAAGACACGTGTATGAGAAGCATCGCAATCAGGCCCCATGCACCAAGGGAGTAGTGCAAATAGCGCCATGACCAATATTTCGCCGCAGCACCTGTTCCAAGTCGTATCCAGAGTGAGACTCCAAAAACACCCTCACCTCACCAACAACAATACTCACCTCCAAGGAACGGGGCAATAACGAAGCCAAGAAGTGTAGCCTAACTCATCTCTTAGTATGCGAACCATTTAAACAGTCATCCCTTACACCATAGAATATGCCAATACGAGTGCCTCGCTCCTCCGGTTCGTAGATATCGCCGATAGCACCGGCACCCAACGACAAACCTCCAGAACAACCAAACGACTGGACGAATCGCCAGAATAATAGACTCCGCAGCGACGTCGACATTGCAACACCGCAGCTCCCAATGCATGAAACCAGTATCCCGTACAAATATATCAGCCGGCGTCCATCTGCAATGTGTTAGGCTCAACTCAAACACAATGCCAAAACCACGACAACATGGCACAGATACACTCACAGAAGGACGAATATGCTGCCCACACCAACGCTCCGATTGCTTCCGCAAAGATCGACAGACTGACGCTGAAGCTAGGAGAGTTGCCATCCAGGGCCAGTGCTATATCCGATATTCACGCAGCACGTACCTGACAGCAGCATGTGTGGAGTCAAGATCTTTGGCTATCTGAGGGATGGAGGGCACGAATGTTGCGTGGACGAATGCTGATCAACATGGTTTATCGGTATTCAAGTTGTGTCTCTGTAGTGTACCGTATCCCAGCAGATTGCTTACCCGGCAACAAACCCACAAAAGATACAACAAATACAATCCATCTCTTCTGATCTGATGTGAATCGATCATAAATAGATTCGTGTGCGACACCATTGCGAGTCGACGCCAGTAGGGGCCTTTCTTCTGAAACCATCTCGTGAGGTCTGTGTTGAAAGTAATTGATAAGGAGTGTGGACTTCTGTGATATCGTCGAGTAAGCTTATATAATCGTTCCTTTAAAGTTAGACTCAACAAACTTTCGTACGTCGTACACCTCAGTCTTTCGACTGGTCTATATGTAGCACTCGTTCTTTTTTCCGCACCGTCGCCGGGTCCTCGCTCAAAGTCCGGCGCATGCGCATAAAGCGGAGAGGATTATTTATACGACAAAGTCGGGTCCCAGGGACAGCCCAGAACCTGCAACGTACCGGAGGAAGCAGAAGTCGCACTTTTCAAGCTGGTTTCAGACAGCCCACGTACCACCAGGAAGACACCTTGTCTACAAATTATAAAGTCAGAGTGGAGGGAGTGCGGGGTAGCTTGGAGATGTTCTACAGAAATGTCAGTGGAGGTGTGAGATATTAGCAGAGATGAGTAGCTAGGAATCATTGTGTTGTGATGTAGTGGCCGCACTGGCACTACCGACGATAGTACTTCTAATCCATTGACTCAGCCACTGCAGCTGACGTGCCAATTGGACAGGACGCTGCGTTTGAGGCTCGTTCACACTTAACCATTCAATGACCTGCTTCGCTCAATTTAGAGGCCGATGAGGTGGAGCATCCATTTATCGACCACGGCTGTCACACGTCGTGCTTTCTCTCAGATAAACAAATACTGCACAGAAAACCATCAATTATTGTATACAGTCGAGATGCCAACGTTCACGCTGGCCCTCATGCGATCGCCGTACCGAATCGTCAAGAAGATGAGCCTAACAAGCAGTGGTAAGTATTTCCAATCTCGTTGAACCCAGATACTGCAGCCTCACCCTTGTCCGACGAGTGCGAGAACAGCTGTGATGATATTTGTCCAAACAACACCGATGCGCTCGATCGATGGGATGATTAAAGTAGTTCCAACAGATAAAAGGAGTGACCGGACTGCTCTGGCAAGTGCAGATGAATCAGCTCAACATTTGCTGTCGTGCTATATGATATAGACTGACGCGTAAGCAGCTATGATCTCAACGCTTCGAGATTGCGCCGCATCCAAATTATAAACAGCGATTGGGTTCAATACGAGGTCAACCTATAAAGACAAGTGAGTCACTTCATGCACAAGGGGGGGATAGA
Source organism: Rhizopogon salebrosus TDB-379 (assembly GCA_029603245.1). NCBI lineage: Eukaryota > Fungi > Basidiomycota > Agaricomycetes > Boletales > Rhizopogonaceae > Rhizopogon > Rhizopogon salebrosus. The sequence goes on from MU837218.1 coordinate 54,949, forward strand.
GACTTACTCCCATTCCATTGATATAAAGGCACAACAAATTCAACGAAAGTCCGATTAGACCGCCGGCATAAGCTGTGAGCAGCCCTGACGCTCCAAGGGATAGTGGCACCATGAACAACCCTCCGATCCACGTCGCTCTCAGACGATCTTCTGGATACCAGACCCCTTCGCGCCGCTCCCGCCACTTTTTCACTACGCTATCGGACAGGCGACCGGCAACCATGGTTCCGACTGTCGAAGACAGTGTTGGTGATGCATGAATACAAGGTTCATGTACTTACTCAAGCTTCCCAGTCCATTGGGGAGGAAGCACGCTCCGATGACGGCCTCGTTCGTAATACCGTATCGGGCACCCTACACTATGATTAGAGCTGCGAGGTACAACGCGAACCAACTTACAATGGTATACGCGATCGGTACGAGGAGAACTACGGCAAGTCGTACGAGAATGGACTGAAGAAAGAGGTATCCACGCACCAAATACACTGAAGAACATAAGACTCGACGCGAGCATCTACCACAGACTACGAGTTGGCATCTGACGCATAAGATACCAAATGCACTCACAGTTGCAAATAAGTTTGGACTTCGGAGCAACCAGAGACTACTCAGGGGATTGACCCAGGCGATATGGAACCTTTTCCTGCGTACGACTGTATCAATGCCCATTGTGCCTGGATGGCTTGTATTAGGGAAAGAAAAATATATGAGAAGCATCGCAATGAGGCCCCATACACCGAGGGAATAGTGCAAATAGCGCCATGACCAGTATTTCGCCGCAGCACCTATTTCAAGTCGTATCCAGAGTCAGCTTCTAAGAACACCCTCACCAATAACGATACACACCTCCAAGGAACGGGGCAACAACGAAGCCAAGAAGCGTAGCCTGACGTAGCTCTCAATACCGATACACGAACCATTTAAACAACACCCCTCACACCAATGAATATACCGGTACGAGTGCCTCGCTCCTCCAATTTGTAGATATCACCGATAACACCAGCACCTAACGACAAGCTTCCAGAGCACCCAAATGTCTGAACGAATCGCCAGAATAACAAACTCCGCACCGACGTCGACATCGCAACGCCAGAGCTCCCAATGCATGAAATCGGTATTCCGTACAAATACATTAGTCTGCGTCCATCTGCAAAATATTAGACTCGAACACAATGCTAGACTACGATAACGCGACGGGCATGCACTCACAAAAGGAAGAGTACGCTGCCCACACCAGTGCTCCGACGGCTTCCGCAAAGATCGACAAACTGACGCTCAAGCTAGGAGCTTCATTCGAGGCTAGTATTACATCTGATATTCATACAACGCGTACCTAACAGCAGCGTGTGTTGAGTCGAGATCTTTGGCTATCTGAGGGATGGAAGGTACGAATGTCATTTGAACGAACGCTAATCGGCATCGTGTGTCAGTATCGTGTCTCTGTCGTGTACCGCACCCTCACAGACCGCTTACTAGGCAATAGACCCGCGAAAGATACGACAAATACAATCCAGCTCTTCTGGTTTGGTGTGAACCGATCATAAATAGATTCGTGCGCGGCATCATCGCGAGTCGAGGCCAGCAGGGGGCGTTCTTCTGAAGCCATCTCGCGAGGTTAGCCTATGGGCCTAAAGCAGAGAGGGCCTATTTGTACGACAAAGTCGGGTCCCCTGGGACCATCTTGCGAGGTCGTGCGCATGCGCATAAAGCGAAGCCTATTTATACGACAAAGCCAGGTCCGGGTTCCTCTTGATTGCTTCCGTATTTCGAACTCCGAAGACACTTGGAACGGCGGGAACGAGAGTTATGCCGTAACCTTGGTCGCGCACTCGAGAAAGACAATGCCTTGCACTACCTTGTAAGGGTGCTACATTGTGCGTAGCTGTATGAGTTCGATGTGATGATTAGGACCGTGAGTTGTAAGGGGGAAAACCACTACTCTGTTTTTGCTTCTGGACGTACGATACAACTGGTTACTTATATATGTAGTAGAAAGGGGCTGTGTCGGGGAGAGGCGGCGTTCTTGAGAGGGTAACGAAAGTAATAGAAAATTGTTGACAGTGAAAATGGAGTATGGTATGAAACGTAAAGGAGGAGATCCGGCGCCAGGGCAGTACAATTCCTTACAACCTATACGAAGATAGTATGCTGACTATCGTCCCTTCATCATATGACGTGGATGATATAAAACAGCAGTGTGCGCATGGAAGCCTGCTGCCGGGGCCGCATGCCAGTGGTAAATGCTCAGCGCTCAGTGTCGGACATCATCCCACCTATGTAGCTGTTCTATATGGATATCAAACTTGAAATCTCGGAGACGAATCGAAACGCTCGTTGACTGGTCACTTTCCTTATCGTCTTGGGGCTCAAGCTCAAAGCCTAGACATACGAGTAGTAAGGATTATCCCGATTTGCTAAACTTCTCCATCGATGGGTCATAGGTAGTGCACGGATCGCCGTATCGCACGATCTATTTACTCCCATTGACACATGCTTAAGAAGGATACTCCTACGTAGAACTAGAAGCACAAGCGGTAGGGACCCCTCCCTCCCCTCGTTAACAGCATCAGCCTAGACCCACACATAGACTCAATTCTATGCTTCCAAGGAACAAGGCAGGCTTAGGCGTAAGTTATTAGCGAGCTGATCAAACCTTACACTAGAGTTAGGGTTTAAGTACCTTAGGGAAATTTAGCATCGAAGTATGTATTAATCTCCCCTAGGCCGACCAAAATATTTTAGAAGGAAGACAGTCTTTCTAACTGTGTATGGCCGCCGCGCACTATACTTCTAGCTCGTTTGCTCCTTCAAGTAAGACATCCCCACAGGAATCCATCAATTATCGTCTATAGTCGAGAAGCCAACATCAACGCTCGCCCTCATGCGATCGCCGTAACGAATCGTCAAGAAAATGATCCTAAGAAGCGGTGGTAAGTATTCCGATCTTGTTTAACCTCGACGACCTCGGAGCCTCACCCTTGTCCGATGAGTGCAAGAACAGCCGCGATGATGTTTGTCCAAGCAACGCCGATGCGCTCGATCGACGGAATGACCAGAGCAGTCGCAGCAGATAGCATGAGCGATCTGCACGCCCTAGTATGCAAAGGTAAATCAATACGAAGTTGAATAGTCGTGCCATATTTTCAAGACTGACGCATAAGCTGCGGTAACCTCAGCGCTTCGAGAGTGCACTACGTCCACATTATAAGACCCGATTGGATTCATCACGAAGTCAACCTGTGGAAACAATTGAGTGACCTTCGTCACAAGGAAATACAAAGACCCACCCCCATTCCATTCGTATAGAGACACAACAAATTGAGCGAGAGACCGATCGGACCGCCAACGTACGCCGTGAGCAGCCCTGACGCACCAATTGATATCGGCACCATGAACAACCCCCCGATCCATGTTGCTCTCAAACGGTCTTCTGGATACCACACGCCTTTGCGCCGCGCCCGCCACTTGCTGACTACAACATCGGACAGGCGGCCAGCAATCGGGGCTCCGACTGTAAATGATATAGTTGGTGATCTGTGAATAAAAGGGTATATACTTACTAAAGTTTCCGAGTCCGTTGGGGAGGAAACACGCCCCGATGATCGCCTCGTTCGTGATACAGTACCGGACACCCTACAACGATCAGGGAATGATATATAAGATGATAACAAGCTTACAATGGTATAAGCAAGCGGTACGAGAAGAACTAGCTCGCCTTATATGAGAACGCACTGGATAGAAAGCACCAACACACCATAATCGCTGATGAGCACAAGACTTGACGCAAGCATCTACCATACAGACCCCGATTTTGCATCCGCTTTGTAAGGCACCGAATACACTCACAGTTGCAAATAAGTTCGGGCTCCGGAGTAGTAAGAGACTACTCAGGGGATTGACCCATGCGATATGGAACCTTCTCTTGCGCAGAACTTTATCGATGCCCATTGTGCCTGGATGGCTCGTCTCAGGAAGGAAAAAATAAATGAGAAACATCTCGAGCAAGCCCCACGCGGCAAGAGAATAGTGCAGATTGCGCCATGACCAGTACTGTGCCGCGGCACCTGTTTCAAATCATCGCCGAGTTAGCCCGCATACACCCAGCCATTGACAGTACTTACCCCCAAGAAATGGAGCAACAGCCAAGCCAAAAAGCGTAGCCTGAGGAAGATCATAGCATCGATACCCAAACCATCTAAGTAACCATCCCTCACACCAAAGAATATCCCAATACCAGTGCCCCTCTCCTCCAACTTGTATACGTCGCCGATAACACCAGCACCTAATGACATGCCTCCGGAGCACCCGAAGGACTGAATGAATCGCCAGAATAATAGACTCGGCAACGATGTTGACATCGCAACACCACAGCTCCCGATGCATAAGATAGGCATCCCGCATAAATAGATCAATCGGCGTCCATCTTCGTGAATTTAGATTCAAGCCCAGTGCTATACCACGCCCAGACAACTCACAGAAAGAAGAATACGCTGCCCAAACCAGCGCTCCCACGGCACCCGCAAAGATCGACAGACTGACACTCAAGCTGGGAAAGTTGTCGTTCAAGCACCAGTGCGCCTGAGATTCATACAACACGCACCTGACAACGGCATGTGTCGAACGAAGATCCTCGGCTATCTGAGGGATGGAGGGCACGAATGTCGCTTGAACGAACACTGTCGATGACCGACACCATTTATCAGTATCGCACGAATCTTGTATTCTGCAGACTGCTTACTTGGCAACAAACCCGCCAAAGAGACAACGAACACGATCCATCGTTTCTGACGTGGCGTGAACCGATCATAAATGGTTTTGTGAGCGACGCCATCGCCAGTCGATAGCAGGGGGCTTTCCTCTGAAGCCATTTCACGTTGCACATACAACACAGAAGGAATTTATAGATACAACCCCGCCGAGGTGATAAAAAATCGGGACAACATCCTATGACCTCTCGAGATAAGTAATACGGACCGGAGGAAGCAGTAGCGCAGACTAACCCTCGCGATGAATCTGGCGCTGGTGAGATGCCGGAAACCAGGCTTCGCGGAAGTGGCTTCTTCAAGACCCCAAGGCAGCAACCTAAAATAACCGATGCTAGCAAAGCTTGCTAAAATCTTATCCAAGTGTCTTCGCGTGTGATTGGTAGTTGTCTCCCCTGCGAGTAGTCACCCGAACCCGAACCCCCCGGGGAGAATTCTCCCGAAAATTACGCGGTAGAGCACATGGACTAGATTCTCGGTCTGTAGAAGTTGTTACCTGAAGGTTACTCCGAACAAATGTGTCAGGAAGCGACGTTTAACGTGATGCATAGAGTGCTAGAAGGAAGAATTACTGATTTACAAGCGCGCTTTCTCGATCTATAAATGGTTGTTTCCCAGCCGCATGGAGAATACCCTCACAGGCGTGGAATTCGACGTTGTTGAGCAAGTTAGTAACTGCTGTCGCAGTAGCGTCTCCGGAAGGTGGCGGGGGTGACTTGTTACGTTTGAGTATTGACAGGGCTGGGAAGGCATCAAGAGGAGTGCATATTCCTGACACCTCTGGTTTACACACACTACCTCATGAATAACAAGACAGCGTGTCTTCTTGCATGAGTGGGCAGCATCAAACTGATAACTGAGACGAGGGCGTGACTGGTGGGGGGCCTTACGCACCTTATCAGGGCATCTGTGCATCTGGAGATTCGGCAGGGACAGGGGTCCCTTAGACTAGAATGTAATGTCCTACATAGAGTATACTCTCAACAGGACAAAAATGGATTCAAAAAAAAAAAAAAAAAGAAAAAAAAACTGAGACGAGCCTGGAGCCTGGAGACGAGCCTGGAGCCTGGAGACGTTCCTGTAATGCAGTTCAGGTTCTGAGTCACGAAAATTATCGGGAATACGCACGTCTCCGCAAATTTCTGACCTTCGGATAACACAATGAAACAAGACCCTTCAATCACCGCTACCTTCCGAATCATGAAAGAAGATGTCGATTCCAAAAAAGCCTTTCATATATGGTTGAGCGTGTGATCCAACGGAGTCGGATTCCGTGAGAGATGGACAGCCCGGTTTTGACATTCATACTTGAGAGCTTGGGAAGATGACCGACTTCGTTCCCCTGCTTCGTTTGCGCAGTTTACAGAAGCCTTCATAGCATGGATGATCTCGATCTCTAGTGGAAAATACCCTTGAGGTAATGCACAGGTGGAATGACCCTGGTGCCTCGATGCCAGGAATACCGGAGACAACACCCTCGCCGGTAGTGTTCGCCGGTATCTCGCACAGCAGCGGGCATGTATCTGCTTCTTGAAAGGCGTCACAGATATCCTCTGCTGGGAGACTCGTCAGTAGAATGTGGATGACGGGCAGATTGTGTTTACGAAGAGATTGGCCAAGCAGGGAGATGTGATCCGCAAGTTCTATTTCGGATCTGCATTCATCAAGGGCATGACCAAAGGCGGACACTCGTGCAGTCCGAACAGAAGGTTCTGGAGAGGAACAAGTTGTTCCCCTGCTTGCGAAGAGACTCGGAGACTTGTTGGGGCCGAAGGGGCAGGATCCTCGAGGACAGTTCTGTTCACGTCCTCCTGGACGCTGAGCTCGTACGCAAGCGCAATGATTGAATATTCGGTTGTGCAACATGACGTGTGCCTGCGGGAGAAAAAGAACGATCCTGCGAGTCGCGTTTCATCAGCCACCTCGTCTCTCACTTTCAGATCCGTCACCATTTCAGCTACAATGAACGCAACAGCAAACTTCCAACACTCACCGTGCCATGCAGTCAAATAAGTTGACTCGTCTCTCCGCTGTCTAGTAATCTGTGAATGTGGTTGAGAAGGACTACTCAGATTCCTTTCAAACACTTCGGACGGGGTTGGCATTCACGCGAGTCATACTCCGCACCCTTGATAGCGACTTGGGGCAGCTTCTCTTCGGATGATGATTCACGAGCAGCTGATGAGGATGTCAGAGACTCGGGAGCCGGTGTAAGAATGGAGATACTGACATTGATTCATTGAAGAGGTGGGATGAGACAGCTGGCGAGATACTGATTGGGTTCGACGGCGTCATTTAGATCAGAGGGGTAATGGACGTATCGAGGGACAACTCAGCTACGAAGACGTAAATCGAAGGGTCAAAGCTCAAACCACCAGCAGGCAGGCAGGAGAGTGAGCACGTCGTGAAAGCTTTGGCGTCGGGAAGTCTAGTAAATGTGTTGGACAATGAGCTGGCAAGCGAGACGATGAAACTATAATTGGCGGTTCAACATGGCGTTGATAGATGCATAACGCAGCGAGCGGGCGCCCCTCCGGTCATTTAAGAAGGATACCAGGCCGCGGCGAGCGCAAATACATTAGGGACTTGCACGAGGAACGAATCATGCACTACCATGCACAGGGTACGAGCACGGCTCGTTCACCGAACATGCACCTTAAGCTTGGTTGGGAGCTCGTTTGTGCAGCTAGTTGAGTCTTGAGTTTGACTGCACAGAAGATCACTGCGGTTAAAAGTGTGATCAGTCAGCCAATCAAATCCATTCTGTGTTTCGCACACATGTCGCACAGCCGCAGGGTAAACCCGATCCAACATGTGGGTCCCAAATAGAGGCTGTAGGCCTCGTGTCTGAAAACCGCTCCTGCTCGCGCCAGTCCGTACACTTCCATTGGTATCTTATGCCATGGCCGGAGCTCAACAGCAGCACCCTGCCCAGGGTCCTTCTACTCTAAATCCATCACCGACTCAGGCTCAGGCTGTATGTATCCGCCTTGGATTAGTACCAGTGCCGTCCTGATCTTTCATTTGGCCGTAGAGCAATACACAACCAATTCTAACACATATTGATCCAGCCCATGATCTTGAAAGATACCGAACTCTCTGCAGTGTGGACTCCGTGTACTACGACCCAGCCGGCTCGTGTTGTGCTGTCGTCTTGAAAGTGGGTTTTGACGTGCCATTTGCACAGGGTGCGCTCTTCAGTACGTGGAAGATAGACTTGTAATTCGTCCATCTTAATGTGCCAACAGAATATGCGTTGTTTCCCACCCGTGTGCCGGGTATCAAGTTGTTCCACTACCCAGATCGTGATGAAATGTTCAAGATGTCCGAGCGCACTGTGAACAAGAATCTTACATTTACCCCTAACGTCCAAGCCGGCGGCGTTGGGGGGAGTTTCGGTTCACTATCTCGTCAGGAGGCCAGGACACTCTATGGCATTTTGCACCTTCGCCCACAGACGGCCTGTCATGACGAGATTCAGTGGTCAGTCGTTCTTCGCGAGTGTCTCTTGTATGGATTGATGGAAATCCGAACCCTCAGGCAATTCGTAAACCAAAAGGGCGATTACTTCCCTTCTTCCGTAAAACTTCTGCTACTTGTGAAAGGTAGAGGATCTCCACGTTTCCCATTTGAACTCAAGGTACTCCCCACCTTGGAGGTTCATGTTAGAATGAAACGATGGCACATCTGGACGACTAGAATGAAACCGAAGGTCTGTCACGGCTGGAGTTGCCAGATTGAGAGTGATTATTATCCGGACACAGCAAGAAAGTTCGCGCTCGAGTATGAAAAACCACAGGAGGAAAGAAAGCGTTCGCAGATGGTGGGATTGCACGGAGCAATGGTTTCATATTTGGATGAGTTCAGGAGGTAAAGTCAATCGCTGTATATACCACTGCGGTGGATCCATGTAGGCACAATTAATATCTGTAAGCATGCGAGGATAGTATGCGATATATACTGTAGTACGAATGTAGATCGCGTATCGCATATCTTCCAACTAAACTCTTCGGGCTACAATGACAGTTGCCTCAGGGCTTCTCGTGCTGCCAGAGCCTGACCAAGCGGTAAGGCAAGTAAGTTGCGGAGTGTGCCGAGGAGTGCCAGTGACCCAAGTATAGCATGGATGATCTCGATCTGTAGTGAAACATCCTTGAGGTAATACGCAGGTGAAATGACTCTGGTACCTCAATGCCAGGAATATCGGAAACAACACCCTCCCCCGCAAGTTTCACTGGTATCTCGCACACCAGCGGGAATATATCTCTTCTTGAAAAGCTTCACGGGCAGATTGTGTTCACGAAGAGATTGACCGAGCAGGGAGATGAGATTGGCAAGGTCTGTTTCGGATCTGCATTCATCAAGGGTGAACAACAAATACCAAAGACGAACACTCGTGCAGTCTGAATCGAAGGTTCGGGAGAGGAACGAGTTGTCACTGGCACCTGCTTGCGAAGAGACTTGTGGGGCTAAAACGGCAGGATCCCCGAGGATAGCTCTGTTCACATCCTCCCGGACGCTGGGAAAATTACTGGCAAGCTGATATGCAAGTGGAACGAAAAAAAAATATCCAGTTGTGCAGCATGTCGTGTGCTTGCGGGAGAAAGAGATTCGAGAAAGACCCTGCGAGTCACGTTTCGTTAGCCACCTCGTCTCTCACTTTCAGATCCGTCATCATTTCAGCTACAATGAACGCAACAGCAGACTTTCCACACCCGCTGTGCCATGCAGCTGACTCGTCTCTCATCTCTTGGCTGTCTAGTGTGGTTGAGAAGGACTACTCGGATTCCTTTCAAACACTTCAGATGGAGTTGGCATTCACGTGGCCAGCCTGAGCGAGACGATGAAACTGTAATCGGCAGTTCGATAGGGCGTTGGTATAAGAAGGATCACTATACGTCAAATTTCAAATGTGATGAGGCAGTCAAGCGGCTCAAGCCAGTCAAAATCATTCTGTCTTTCGCACACATGTCGCACAGCCGCAGGGTAAACCCGATCCAATCATCCAACATGTGGGTCCCAAATAGAGGACAAGCTTCCTGTAGGCCTCGTGTTTTGAAACCCGCTTCCTGCTCGCACCAGTTCATACATTTTCTTTGATATCCTATGCCATGGCCGGAGCTCAACAGCAGCACCCTGCCCAGGGTCCTTCTACTCTAAATCCATCACCGACTCAGGCTCAGGCTGTATGTATCCGCCTTGGATTAGTACCAGTGCCGTCCTGATCTTTCATTTGGCCGTAGAGCAATACACAACCAATTCTAACACATATTGATCCAGCCCATGATCTTGAAAGATACCGAACTCTCTGCAGTGTGGACTCCGTGTACTACGACCCAGCCGGCTCGTGTTGTGCTGTCGTCTTGAAAGTGGGTTTTGACGTGCCATTTGCACAGGGTGCGCTCTTCAGTACGTGGAAGATAGACTTGTAGTTCGTCCATCTTTGATGTGCCAACAGAATTTGCGTTGTTTCCCACCCGTGTGCCGGGTATCAAGTTGTTCCACTACCCAGATCGTGATGAAATGTTCAAGATGTCCGAGCGCACTGTGAACAAGAATCTTACATTTACCCCTAACGTCCAAGCCGGCGGCGTTGGGGGGAGTTTCGGTTCACTATCTCGTCAGGAGGCCAGGACACTCTATGGCATTTTGCACCTTCGCCCACAGACGGCCTGTCATGACGAGATTCAGTGGTCAGTCGTTCTTCGCGAGTGTCTTGTACTTATGCATTAATGGAAATCTGAACGCTCAGGGAATTCATAAACGAAAAGAGCGCTTATTTCCCTTCATCCGTAAAACTTCTACTACTTGTGAAGAAAGCTGGAGAATCTCCATGTTTCCCATTTGAGCTCAACATACTCCCCACCTTGGAGGTTCATGTTAAAGAGAGACGGTGGCACCGCTGGACGACTAAACTGAAACCGAGGGAATGTGACGGCTGGGGTTGCCAGATCAAGAATGATTATTATCCTGACACAGCAAGAAAGTTCCTGCTCGAGTATGAAAAGCCATGGGAGGAAAGAAAGGATTCGCAGATAGTGGGATTGCACGGAGCAATGGTTTCGTATTCGGAAGAATTCAGGATGAAGAAATAGAGTCCTCAGCTGTATATGCTGTAGTACGAATGTAGATCGCGTATAGTATCACATATCTTCCGACTCTTCGGGCTACAGTGATAGTTGCCTAAGGGCTCCTCGTACTGCCAAAGCCTGGCCAAGCGGCAAGACTGACGTTGTCTTCACACGTTCAGCACGAGCAGCCTCTATCGTCATTCGTCTCCACTGCGCAGATTTTGCGAGCAAGTCGCGGAGTGTGCCGAGGACCCGAACGAGTAGACCCAAGTGGTGACCATTGTACATCTTATCTTTGAGAGACGTTGTGCCAACAGCTGCTACGGTTTGCCTACGGGAGACTGCTACATTTATCGGAGAAGAGCTGCATCGTACGGTACTCGATGAATGAAGTTAATCACCCCCAGAAGAAGGCGCAGGCAGTGGAGCCTCATCTGCCAGATGACACTGGCAACCTGAGGGCGGCGAGAGCGCCCAGTAAAAGTGACGTATGGGTCATCCCCCTTACAGATTTTCAGTAATGATATCGCTGCAGCTGTCCTCTCTCTCACCTTCCCGGAGTCCCATTGGGTCCGTTCGCGACTCGGAGTTCGGGGGCGAAATCCCCGCGCATCGTTCCGTGGTGTGTATTCGTCTTGAGCTGGATTGGCGCTATCGAACTTATAAACCTAAAATAGTGCGAAAACCGACCAATTCTAGGACTAATAGACTCCAATGATGGCCTTGCCTCTCCCCAACCTCACGATACACGAATATCTATCAACATGTACCCAACTCAAGAATTGGGTCCTGCTGTCGATGGTTCGCATGAACTCAGCCCCAGCTTGCGTCCCTTGATGGGGTCAATGGAAGGCGACAACTTCGACTTGCGAGAACTAAGCAAATTTCTCTCCTCCCCCGACCCGAACGTGCAATGCGCTGTTCTGCAATTGCTCGAGCGCGCTGCAGAATCGGATAGTACCAATTTTACGGAATGCATGTCAGTCACCTTCGATCCAGTAACTAAACTACTCGATTCCCCAGACTCTGAAGTACGGTGCGCGGCCTTGGATACCCTAAAACTTTTCCTGGCACCTCCACACGGCACTGACGTCGTCAAATCGATGATGCCTCGCCGTGTCGTTGATGCTGTCATTGACAATCTCAACTCGCCCGAACCCCACATTCAATTGGCTTCTGTGGAATTGCTTGGAGCTGCCGTATGGTCCGAAGAAATCCTTATCGAATTTGCCGCCGCTGTTGCACGTATCTCTAGCGTTCTTCCCTGCATGCCGACCACCACTCAAGTTATTGCGTTGAGAGTCCTAGAGGTTAGCGCGGGCTCCAATGCACATGAACTTGTCAAGGCCCTCGCAGAGACTCTTCAATCTCAAAATCTAAGTCAGCCTCTCTCCTCTCCCGAGGCTACTGTTCAGATCGCTGCGCTGAGAGTATTGGAAGCGGGTGCAGCGACAAAAGATCCAGAACTTGCCCGTGCTGTCAAGAATACTTTGCCAGATCTCACGAAGATTCTGTCCTCTGGGGAAACCGATGTTTGCAGCGCTGCGAGAAAAGTATTGGAAGCGGCTGCCCATAATGATCTACTAAATGACGCAGTTGCGACCGTTTCACCGAGTTTTCTACCTCTATCTTCTGATCAACCCGAAACTCAGAGTCCTGCTTTTCAAAGTGAATCAGAGGCTTTGCTATCGGTCGATCAGGAAAGTGACATGGATATTGAACCCATAGCTGTGGGTGATGATTGCATCGGTTATGAACGATGACAGATTGGTTTTTCCAGGGGACCAGCGCCCTAGTAGAATTTACAACCGAACGAATTCTAATTCCTTCGGCAGCCATGAAAAAACTTGAAAGATTTCCTCATGTTACAGGAGGGTTCGGTGATGTCTGGAAATGTTCTGTCTCTACACCCTCTGGGACGCGCCCTGTGAGTCGTCAAACATGTAAAACGCTCATTATTTATCACGAGCTAGGTTGCTGTTAAATCCATCAGGTTTACAGGAGCGGACGACAAAAAATTGCACAAAGTGACCGAAGTTAGTCCTTGCAATTTTCCGGTTCCGCTCGTTGATAGCTCTTCACTGCATCAGATGATTCGTCGCGAGGCTAATGTTTGGATTCAGCTGTCACACGACCATATCCTCCCCTTCGAGGGTATTACTATGAGCGATGACTTTGGGCCACTTCCTGCGCTAGTTTCTCAGTGGATGGAACACGGGTCACTGAATGAATACTTGAAGCAGGAATTCCCCCAACTGTCTGATGGTCGAAAGATCGAGCTTGTAGGTGTATGGCTATCGCATTTGTTCATACCTCACCGCGATTACAGATACAGCAGGTCGCCGCTGGTCTTCGTTATCGTGCGTCCTATCAGTAGCGATGATATCACATGTTAAAGAACGTACCACAGTGCATGGAAAAGACATCGTGCATGGAGATCTAGCGGGGGCAAGTGTCATATCTGCGTGTAATATATGGCTGAATGCGACAATTGTTGACAGGCCAATGTTTTGCTTGATGACGCTGGGAATGTTCGCCTCACAGACTTCGGTCTATCGACGATCCTAGCCGAGGCAGATGATGACACGTTCAAAGCGCCCTGGGGGAACTTGCGCTGGGTTGCCCCCGAGCTCGTTATGTCGGACTTGAAACATAGGCCAACTAAAGCGGGAGATATCTACTCTTTTGGCTGTGTGATGTTGCAGGTACGTTAGTTTGTTATGATCCCAGACAGAGCGCGGCTTTTCTTATCATGGTCTAAGATCTTTTCGGGAAAGTTCCCCTACCACGAGTGGACGGACTGGCATCAAGTCATTGTTGCAATAATGGCTGGACAGGAGCCGTTCTCTGGAGTTGAGATTAAGGATGAGGGTCATAGAATACTCTCATCGAGATGTTTGTCTAAGGAACCGGAAGATCGTCCATCAATCCTCGCAGTCACGGCTATTTTGGGACTGTAGTATCGGGATGATTTGACTATCGTAGCAGGGATAAATCCAGTTCATACAATCGCCTGCAATATGAAAGGAACTTCCGTTTTATATAGAACAGTACACTCACGAATCGATGAGGCTCGGACTAGGAATTGACGATAAGTCTTGGATCGAATTAGATAATTCGAGAGTGGAATGAAAACACGAATTCAGACGGAGAATCGAAGGTGAACGCGTATGAAGCATGTCAGGAGTAATTGGACACATAAGGAAACTTATAGGTATGTACGTACGAGCCAGACCTTGATATGTACCACCCATAGGTAGTCCACACATGCCTGAACCTTTTTAAAGTAACTGGAGCATACATAGTGATGTTAGACATGATGGACCCCGCGCGTCCGCTTGACGGAGCTTCTGGGTCGTTGTGTCCATTCTCTATACACAAGGACCCCAAACCTGTGCGACAATGAAGCAACTCGAGCCTAACCTGCATGATAATCTGCTCATCGTCACCTCATTTAAGGCTGCAATGTTGAAATCATAACCTTGCGCTTTTCTTCACGCACTTGAAGAGATTCTTGCAGCTCGAGCTCGGTGGGCCAAAACAGAAACTTCATGATATGCATATATGTACATGGCTGTGAAAAACATAATCAACACATAGTATCTCTGCAATGATCCATCAAATCCCAGACATCAGCAATTTGCGGTCGTTGTGATATCTCGAGCCAGCACCGTGTGACGACATCCCAGTGACAATCTGCAATCGTAGGCATTGCTGGACGCTTAGGTTTAACACCCCTCAATATGGCCACGACAACCTGGTGGTCGCTGCGAATATCAAAGTACGGCCGCCGACCCGATAAAACCTGATGCAGATGAGAACAACACAGCCACAAAATAAACACCGTCGACAAACCTGGTAAACAATGCATCCAAAAGAGTAAATGTCACTTTCTAGTTTCGGTTCGCATACTTCATCGATGTCCAACTCGGAAACTTCGAAAACCTCTGGCGCAGCCCATCGCACATTACTCCTGATGTATGAGATCCCGCTTAGATCGGAGCACGTAGTCAACAGCCCGTAGTCTGCTATCCGAACTCTTCCGTTCCTGTCGACAAGTACGTTGTTCTGGGACGATGTGAGAAAGCCCACACGCATGCCAAAATTTTACTTACAGTTGTGAGGTCTGCATGTGCCACTCCTTTCGAGTGGACTATGCGTCATGTGTCAGCTTGTTTCGATGCATGCAAAATGATACAACATACGATATTGAAGACCAGCAGCTACGTCAGCAAGCTATCATGGCAGTTATAAGCTGTGGTGTAGCCATACTGGGCAAACTCACCAGGTAGAACTTCTGGGTGTCAGTGAGATTGCCATAATTTTTATGGAGATATGTGCTCAGGGATCCGTTGTCCATCCACGGAGAGACGATGGCTGGTACAGGGCCAAAGTCGTAGGCAATCCCACACAGTGGAAGGATGTGTTCATGCTGCAGCTGCTTCCACTTGGAGAAGTCGTCCATCAACCTCTGAAAATGGTTACGTATCAATTAAGTGCTCTAGGTGCTCTGGATCCTTGGCCCAACCTTTGTGACGATTTCCCTGAAACGGTCATCCAAAATGTCGATCCTCACGCATTTGACCGCAACCTTGAGTGATCATTAGATAGCAAGTGTTTAGCACGAATCATAGACAAACCTCGCAGCTATCGTCTTGTCTACTCCATCTGCATTTCCATACATCGCCGAAACCGCCCTGAGCAGTAGCATAAGTGAACTGCTTGACAACTTTCTTAGTAAGATCCGCCAGGTGTCTACATTCAAAGGTTGATCAGGCTGCCTCACCGGAGTCCTGCAACAGACTAAAGGTTACTCACTCTGAATCCGGATGGGTTGAGTTCGATGTTTCGGTTGTTGGCTGGTCTTCCCATGTCCATTTTTTAGGCAAATTTAACGAACTGAAGATCCAAGTCGGAAATCGGGAAGCCATGCGTATTATCGACCAAGGATCGCTAGAACACACCAGAGAAATTGAACTGAACGAGGATGTTTGCTGCCTTCTGGGACACTTTGACAGCCTTTACAAACATGTACAATCAACATGAGGTCACCAAGTCGGACTGCGGTGACCTCCCCCAGTATCAATATGCTTGAACGATATTTTGATCCCCGTTTCCGTCGAGCCATTGACTCATCTCACTCTAAGCAACGGGTTGACCGGGCACCATCTCTTCATGCTTCAGCCAGCCAGGTCTCGATTGCCGACGCTCCTAATAGAACATATCATCATCATCTCAATGGACGCTATTTCATTTCTCCAAAGGAGGGCCCGTAAGTTATCTCCTTACATCAGGTCGAAACTTCGTAAAGAATCTAACTGCAGGCCTCCTAGGCTCTGCATCGATCCGACTACTATTATCAGACAAAGTTCCTACCCAACCGCCTCGGGTAATCTTGGAGATGTTTACAGGTGTATGTGGAACTCCGACGAGGTATCTCATAGATTCATGTTCTCTCCATGTGCTTACTCCGAGTTCAGGTCGCAGTCAAATCTATTCGATTTCCAAATCTGAGTGACGACCAATCCGCCAAAATCGACAAGGCATGTCAGGTATAGTATGACACTACCATATATTTGAACTTCATTCTCTCTCAAACGCAGATCCTCGACCGCGAGATCGATATCTGGGCCATTTTAGAGCATGAATACGTATTGCCCTTCCATGGCACAGTAGAAGGTTTCGGTCCATTTCGTGCATTAGTTTTCCCATGGATGCCAAATGGGAATTTGGGTTCCTACCTTGAGCGTGCGGGTAAGACCCTTACGGCAATGGATAGGCTTTGCATGGTGAGCTCGATTTTTCGAAGACCATTGTAATAGCTCACCATGTTCTCAATAGCTTAAACAGATCACTGAAGGACTCAAGTATCGTGAGTAATGTATTGACTATGTAAGCGATCAACATAACTGATCACCCATGATTCAGTACACGACAAAAACGTCGTACATGGTGACCTTACCAGTGTGAGTTTACAAATGCTATGCATCGACGACCCTCTGATCATCATTGCAGAGCAATGTCCTAGTTGCTGCCGATGGATCGCCTCGCCTTGCGGATTTCGGTATCTCGAATCTCGTCATACTATCGAACCCGGCGTTTTCCCACCACAATGTTGCAGTTCGTTGGGCCGCCCCGGAGTTCTTTGTCATCCCGGAGGATCAAACTATACAATACGGAACCAACTCCAGCGACATATACGCTCTAGGTGGTATCATGCTTCAGGTATCAAGTCTCTCGGTGGCTTGTTAGTCAGCACTGACAGACCCTACCTGCAGGTCCTATATGGGAAACAGCCCTATTGGTGGCTTAGACGTCCTATACAAGTTGTTTCTGCGAAGTACCGAGGCGTGGAACCCATCAAATCATCCATCCAGTTCTGGCCCAATCAGCTAGATTTCATGCGGCGATGCTGGTCAGCCGAGAGTACAGTTCGTCCATCAGTGGACGATGTGCTGGCGTTCCTTCAGGAGCAACAGGTGCACTTCATTCCTGCCGTGAGTATTCACTGCAGCCTTTTCTTCCTTGTACATTAAGTGTCTCAATCTCCTCACCAGTATACATTGCCAACACCTTCACAAGTATGTATTTCTTCTCATTGGACCCTTATAGTTGATCCCACATGTGCAGCCCGAGGGTATTCACAAGTTGAACGACTTGGAGGTGTGCCCTTTCTCATCTACTGTTCTGTGAATTCACATTCCTGCCTGTTTAGTTTAGCCACCACCCCTGCAATGTGCCATCCGATCATGATGAAATGGGTGCCGTCTCGTCTAACTCCTCTGTGCACCCAGTATTTGATGTTGGCTATTTCCTGTTGATCCATCAACGTTGTCCTCACCCAAACTCTTCACAGTTGCATGTCACCTTTGGGCCCATCAGACAGAAGGACCGAGCAGCGGATGGAGACGAAGAAAGCGAAGAGGATGAATTCTATGATGTAAGCTGTTTTGCCTTGTCTTGCTACGCTCGTTCGAATTCGGAAGTATGGGTCCCAGCCTGTCCCGAACGTTGTGCGCATTTCCTGATGTACCCTTCTCGCCTCGAGCTGCAAAACCAGCATTCCCTTTGATTTGACTCTTTCTTTCTTTCTTTCCTTTTCATCTTTATCGAAACCCTCCACAGGCACGTACATCGCAGACCGAGAACAGCGAAGGGGACGACCCAGTAAGAGACGAAGACCAGGAAAGCGGTGAAGGTGTTGACCTCCATGTGTTAGTCCAATCCTGGCTTGTCTCTCCCTTTTTGTCTCCGTAGTGCGAAACCCATGGCCGACCGCTCATCTCCCCGTCTTTCAGCGAGCAAGTTCAGTATGAGTCCAGAGAAGCACATCATTCGCCACATGCTTCCTTTATCGAGCAACAGCGACATGATACTCTCCAGGTGTCGTCTGCGCAAGCAAAACCGATTGTATGTGTTTCTACCCGCTGTCTCTTGCAACTATAATCGGTCTGTCCCAGTCTCGTTTATCACTGGTTGCCCCTGAAGCAATGTTGCGAGACCTCACGGAATACATTAGCAAGACTGGAATGTTTCCCAATGCCCGTGGCGCGTTCGGTGAAATATGGAAATGTATCTTTCGAACTGATCAGGGACCGATCAATGTATGTTTTCAATGTTCTTTCTATCCACTTGTGTGAGTTTGACAGTATAGCAGGTTGCAGTGAAATCGTTACTGGTGTATGCCTCCGATGAGGTCGGTGGAACAATGAAGAAAAAGTCGAAAGTGAGTACCTCGAAGGTTCGGTGTGTTGGTTAGCAATGCCTCACCTTACTATTTTCAGAGGATACAGCGTGAACTCAAAACATGCGCAAGACTGAACCATCCAAATATTCTGCCTGTGCATGGTTATACGACTAATTTCGGCCCACTCATCGCTATAGTTAGCCCATGGGCAGAGAAAGGAAATTTGAATGTTTATTTGGAGAAAGAGGATGGAAATCTTACTGCCATCAGACGATTCGAGATCGTAAGCATTCGCTTGTAGGATAGATGTGAAAAAGCTGATGGCAAAGTCAGCTCAAAGATATTGCAGCTGGTTTGCGATATCGTAAGTGTTACTATTAGTCTTAATGTCCCTGGCCTGGTGCCATAACTCTTCCTTCATAGTCCATGCCAACGATGTCATTCATGGGGACTTGACTGGAGTAAGCTTGAGCCTTCTCGAGTGCCGAATTCATTCATATGTCAACTGTAGATGAACATTCTCATTCACACTGATGGATCTGCCTGCATCTCTGACTTCGGTCTTTCTCTGCTGTCCCCTGAGCTTATGAGCATCAGTCAGGCTTCCTCGACATTGGCGACCCATGGCAACGTCCGATGGCTGGCCCCCGAACTGCTTGGACTGCCGAAAAATGATTCATATGTACAACTAAACCCAAACAAGTGTAGTGATATCTATTCCTTCGGTGGTGTCATTCTACAGGTATGTCTGACTTAGGAATTATCAATCTGCCTGCTGATGTATTTCAGGTCCTCACCAGTAAGATTCCCTACTACTACCACCGAACGGACGCAGCCGTCATGTGGTCCATGTGCAATGGAGAGAAGCCTGACCGCTCGCGTTATCCTGCATTCTCTAGCAAGTATTGGGATCTCATTGACGAATGCAGGTCAGTCGCACCTCATGATCGTCCGTCAGTTGAGGTAGTTGCCGAAGTGATCGAGAATAAGCTCGGTGTCCAGCTCTAGTGCTGCTTCTTGAGTTGCTTCTATCGAACAGCTTGTTTCCTTTACATATAATGGAATATCCCGCATAAATCGGCACACTAGACAAACAAACAATTTCCTCCATTCAGGGAATCGTAACGGCGCTCGGCCGCGCCAGTCCCCGACACCTTATATCTAGCAAATTGGTATATAATTACGAATGAGTGTACAGTTATGCCTGCGGCAGTCGTCGCACCCCGCTTCGCGGGGTACTCCTCCCGCCACAGGATAAAACTTGTTATACAATGCACTGAATGC
>MU837219.1:0-39544 GCA_029603245.1 Rhizopogon salebrosus TDB-379
TATTGTAGTGTTTGAGTATGTATTGCAGGTCTCAGTACTCTTCTACCCTAGCCACTGTGTATATGTAGCCACTAAGTCCTCTCCAGTGGCACCTATATCCTCTGGTACTAGCATAGTTTCAACATAAGTGACATAAGTGTCAAAGGAATTGCTCTCTTCCACTATACCCTTTGACTTTTTGACAAACCTTTCATATATTTCTCTGTCTTCAGGTTCTGCTTCATCATTGCATGCATCTAGCAAAGCATAGCACTGGCCAACATACCTAAAGATATGCTCAGCTATCAATTAAATCTCTACATTTCAGACAAACTCACTTCAGATACTCTGTTTGCTCCTCAACTGGCACATCTGGGTGTAACAACCTCTTGGCAAGGGCAGCTGATGAACGAGGGTCATCACTAGAAGGGACATCTGATTTCAAAACATCTTGTTTAGTGTCTGATGTCTTCTTGGAAAACCCATGCTGAGAGGACGGATATGTGCCAATCCAACGACGAACTCCAGCCATGAGCCTGTGAATGCGGGTTTGCATAGTAATAGCATAATCAACTGGTAGAAATACCGTGGGTGATGTACTGAATGGGTGCTGTGAGGGAGAAATGGACTGTAAGCAATATCCTTCATGGTCTTCCTATAAATCGCGAAGGAGGTATTAGCACAGCTTTTTAGCCGCACAGCAGAGTACTGCCCACCCTGGTAACTTCAATGTGCTGTTCATTGAGTATGCAAAATGCTTTCCTAACGACGTGAATAACATCGGCCGGTAGTACTCCGACCAAAACTCTCCACGGATATTGACGAAGGCATGCAGCGCTGAGGAGGACTCTGGCACCTTGTACAACATCTGAAGATGCTGCTTCTGAAACCATTTCTGGTATTGACCACGTTTCGGAGGGTGGACCAAACTACGCTCAGACGTCACGCCAAGAAAGAGGTTAATTGCTGCTTGTTTGTCTGCATCTAAAAGAAATGTGTCAATTCCGGTGAGAGCCGAGTAAAAAATGAGCCAGTACCCAGAAGGGAGTTGGCGTAGAAACGACGAATGTTCTCAATAATGTCCCTTGAGTGACTGTTCCAGTGCGGCATCCTTCGATATGTTTCTACCCGATTCACAAGGGCACTTCCGGTATACTGCAAGGCGATAGCTGGATCAAACTTCAGTGATGCCTAGAGAGGTTGCAAGGCACACTCAACTGTCTCCATGGTCGTGATACATTTCTGTCAGCATGTTCACTGCATCTGAATCGAACGCAAGGTTTGGACTGGCTACAATACCAAGGGCGTACAACTGGTGGCCAAGAGCACGTTTTCCGAAAACAAACTGCGCTGCGTTCGTGCGATCCAAGCAGTCGACACAATTCGTGCGGCATACGCCATTTTGCAGCAGGATCGAACGACGACAATAATCGTTCTCTTCACTGCAGATAGAGTCAAAATGGTGTTTGCAAAGGACGTGTGTAGTGCGCACAAGTTGCCATCGTGGAGACAGTGGGCGAGTGGCTCCGGGCCAGAATGGAAAAAACCCGTCATCTGAATCGATACCTCCGCTATGTCCTCGAGGTAACTTATAACGTCCTGCGTCTTTCTGCGATCCTATTGAGACAACGTCGGTCCGAAATGCATGAAAGACTTACTCCTTGTAAGCTCGCGACATATCCCAATCCCGATAAACGATCTTGTATTCATCCGGCAGGAATTGATTCAAATATTTGACGCATTGAGTATACTCCTCTAATAACTTTGATTCGCGCGGCTGCGGTTCCCGCCGTTTGATGAGATTAAGGACTGTGATTGGCGCGCCATATCGTGCAAAAAGGTCGTCGAAATGACGAGATGCCGCAACAAAGAAGGGATCCACGACGCTAACTTGGGGACGCGTCGGGATAAAGGTAAGTCAGAAGAGTTACGAAGTGCTTACTTTCAATAGGCGGTCGGGGAGTCATGCTATTAGTTTCCTGTGTCCAATAGATGGGAATACTACCCCTGTACTGAGATGATGTAAGATTACAGGGAATGGTGGAATGTGTGCAGGCCCGTACTTGGACATAACTAGTATAGTGAGGGCTCGGCCGACGCAGACGTTTGCCTGTAGAGGGACGTGCAGAAGGGAAGTAAAAGGGTGTCGTTAATGCTTCCGAAACAATTTGCTCAGTCTCAACCTCGTTTGCGACGTTTCCCTGGTGAATGGTCCAGCAGAAAGGTAAATTTCCTATAACTGTTCCTCACCTCTTCATTGACACCACGTGTCAGATATCGAGCACCAGCATAATGGCGCGACCGACGAGCAATGAGCGTTACAAATACAACACGCCCAAGCACAGTAAGTTCTAGTGGCGCGCTAGGCATTACGATATGTGTAGGAAAAATAGTCGATCCGCTTACTAGCTTGGTCCACATGACCATGTATAAGTGGCAATAGCCACGGACGACGGACGCCAGCAGGGGAATCTTTGAAAGGTGCAGCGATCATGTGAAAATTCCAAACGTATCGATCATTGAAGGGCCACCTGGTAGCATTGAAACGCTCGGGCTTGGTGAGGTTATTTTGAAGTGTAGAAGTGATGTCGTAAGAGTAGCTAAGTTGCGGCATATACTAATCAGTAAATCCTGCACGCTTGGACCTTGCTCACCTGAAGTAAAAGTTTTTCGACATGTCAACTTGCTTAAACATATTCACAAGGCGCTGCTCCTCGGTAGGACGCTCGATCTTGTGATTCGAGGGAACAGTTATCATCTCCGTGTTCTCACAATGGTACAAATAGTAGCCACCGAGAAGTGCCACGACAGAACGCTTCGAGATGACAATCATGTACCACCCAGCGGTGAACTTTACGAATCCTTGGTCAGGCACTATAGTTAGCGACTATGATATGAATGATGACAAGCCTACCTGCAATGCCAAAGATTGCTCGTTGTTTTCCGAGTCCACCAGAACCCTTATTACCATCCTCCAGCATGTTGAGCATGTTGTTCATTTGTTTCCTGCTGTAGTCCGTGTCATCTTCGACCACAACAAGATCACTCTGTAAGGTGCGGTCGACCTTGATAATCCGGTAGCAGGATTCAGATGCATTAGAGGCGACGATATAGAAGCGCAGTCTGTTCTCGTATAGAGTGAATCTAGTGAATGCAGAGAACTTGTGTGCCAGGTCAGTGTTAGCTGAGGGTGGTGTTGATTTATCCAGGGACTCGACAGCTTTCCCCTGAAACCCGCTGGGCATCGAACCACTTGAGAATGTCGAGGACTCGGTTGATCCAACAGCGGTTGTGACGCTAGCCGATCCATGGTGCGCTACCGAATGGCCGAATACCTGCACCACTTGATGACTAAGCCACGTAGATAGTTATTCAAGGCAAAACATCGGCTTGATGGAACGCAATAACCACCGGAGGTTCCTATGGCCTATTTCTCAAGGCCACAGTCCTCGAGTTCTGCCATAAAAATTGTCAATCCGGCAGACAATGAAGACAAGGCTAAACTACATAAGAGAGGTAGCGTTCTCCATTGATGCTGCTATACTCCACTCGACTTTGTCAATTAGATTCTCCCCAGCGTCAGTGTAGGAATATCTTAATTTATGGGTAAAATCCTATCTTCAGGGGAGAGGTAGTATTTGAACAAGTCAACAGATCTTGTCGCTATCAAGACAAAGGTTGCATCTATTATCACCCATCGGTATGTGATCCCTACCCCCGTTGTATACCCCTCTGAAGGTTGGTTCTTCAGGTGGAAAGTTCCAATGATCCGTAAGGAATGTCTCTAGATCTTTACTTCCTTGAGCGCTCACTTTCTCTACAGACCACGTTCGGAATCACCTGTTCCTGCTTCGCTGTCTGTACAGGCCGTCAATGCTCCTGTGTTTGTTCCAAATGCACCTTTCCATGCCATTGCGACTCCGTCTCCCATTTCTGCATCACCATTCGCCCCTTCGTAAGACGACTCTATGTGTCACCCAAATCACTACTAATAACCGTGCAGTCCTTCGCCTTCAACCTTCTATCAAAACCATGAAGAGTACGATGATTACGGAGACACTATCTCCAATCAGACCCCACAGCTATTGGAGCACCAACCAGTCAATCAGTATCAACAGGTGCGAATCCGAGTTCTCTCTAGACCAATGTGCCCACACCCATTGTAGGTAGACTACGAAGACCATGGTTCACCGATCGCCAATTTCTACCAATCTCAACATGCCACATTTGTTAAGCAGCCCGTAAGCGTCTTGTTCTAATTTGCTGAAAATGATATGTTCATATTGTTGTGTATAGTTGGACTATCATCTCTACTCACACCCTACTCCGGATGCCTTTCCCTCAACACACTTTGTCTCCGATGCCGTCCGCGAGGAGCTACACAAACGCTCGGAAGCCTCACAACTGGCCCCAATACCCGGACATAACCTTCCTGACGAACTCCAGGGGTATCACTCACTTGCCCTCCTTGAAGCTTCTGTCACGGAGAGACGCAAGTTCTTTAACTGGTACTCCACTGTGTATCGCGCAACTAGTTCGAATGATGGTGTACCATATGCTCTCCGTCGCGTTGAAAGTTTGTCTGCAAGGATTACAACTCCACGCTACTGACTTGCGCAGATTTCAGGTTGATACAGCGAGCTGCATTCGGAGCTATCGAAACGTGGTCGCGTGTTGAGCATCCCAACATAGCTCGTGTCCGTGAAGCGTTCACTTCTCGTGCATTCAACGACAATTGTATGTCGGACCCCTACTCGACTCGGCTTGCATTGACAAGTGTGAACCAGCCCTAGTAGTGGCGTACGACTACTACCCGAATGCACAGACTCTTTTTGAACTCCACATCAAACAGAAGCCGCCGGTATTTCAGCATGGCCGTCTTTCAGCCGTATCAACAGCGTTACCCGAAGCAACTTTATGGTCGTACATAATCCAAATTGCCAGCAGCATCAAAGCAGTGCACGAAGTTGGTCTTGCAGTCCGCATGGTTGACGCAACCAAAATCATGGTCACAGGCAAGAACAGGTGCGTTGGCTCATTCCGTATTCGATGAATCTTATCTGTGTGCAGGATTCGCATTGGCTCGTGCGGTATTGCGGACGTCTTGATGTACGATTCTCGCCAGGATACTGCAATCGTCCAACAGGAAGACCTCACAATGTTTGGTCACCTTATTTTTGCCCTCTGCTGCAATAATCTTGCAGCCATGAATACACTTCCTAAAGCACTTGACCTGATGGGTCGCCAGTACTCTGCTGACGTCCAGACCCTTGCTTTGTTTTTGGTTAAACCAGGTCCACATAAGGTTAGCCTTCTTCATTACAGTGTTATCACCCTCATCGTTCCCCAGAATATCGGAAAAGTAATCGACATGATCGGAACGAATCGTTTGGTTCGCGAGATGGATGAGGCGCACAGGTGAATGAACGTACACGTATGTTTGTGGAGATGCTCATGCTGTAATTTAGTTCCGTCAATAGCCTTGAGACTGAACTCATGAGTGAGCTCGAAAATGGGCGCCTAGTTCGCCTTCTCTGCAAATTTGGTTTTATCAACGAGCGACCCGTGTACGTTTATCGCTACTGAACCCGAGCATAATGTCTTAAGCTGAGTTGCAGGTTCGCGCGTGAGCCCCGGTGGTCCGAAACGGGTGATAGATACATCATCAAGCTGTTCCGAGACTACGTCTTCCATCAAGTGGATGAGAACGGTAATCCAGTCATCAATCTTTCGCATGTCTTGGCCTGCTTGAACAAGGTACGCACTGTCTTCACACTTCACACTATCTAAAACTCTTCTCATTCTCTTCCTAGCTTGACGCTGGTACAGACGAGCGTATTATGCTCGTTTCCCGTGATGAACAAAGCTGCCTCGTTGTGAGTTACAAGGATGTGAAGACCTGCATCGATGCAGCGTTTGGGTAAGAACCTTCTTGTCACTTTTCGGTAGCGTCGTGTGTCTAACATTCGTTCGTAGTGATCTGGCTCGAGCATCGCAATAATCAACTTTCTTAACACGCAGAAAATAGGTAGAATCTGAAAAAGACGCGAAAAATACACAAAAATTTATGAGTTCAGCTTTGGTACTTGACACTTTACTGCATTAAATAGTCCCATCTGTCTCTGGACGATGATGAGCACTTGGTTTACCGTATTGACACCTAGTTGGCGCCCGGAGTCAACCCGGGTTCTGACTGAGGACCACCACATAATGAGGACGACCTACTGGCACCCTTTCGCTAGAGCACTTATTGCCCATTGGCCTCGCCAAATACGACGAGTATGGCGACTGCAAGGTGTTATGACATGCAATACTTTCTCTACCTCGTCGGTACTGTCCGGTAATCGAGCTATAGTCTACAGCAGCAACGGTGACCCAGCGCGTGTCTTATCCGCAGTCTCCTTCCCTGAGCTGCCATCCCCGCCTCCGGACACTGTGAACGTCAAGCTTATACTCGCACCCATCAATCCCGCAGACATCAACGTTGTTGAGGGCGTTTACCCTGCAAAACCGCATCCTGATGTCTCTCTCTCCCGTGCTAAGGACCATCCGGTATTCGTGGGTGGAAATGAGGGTTTAGGCGAAGTCACAGAAATCGGGGAAGGTGTAACTGGTCTGCGAAAAGGTGATTGGGTAGTTTTGACCAAGGCCCAGAGCGGAACGTGGTCATCGGCGAAGAATGTTGCCTCGTCGGATGTCCTAAAGGTTCCAAGGAAGGGTTTATCTGAGGTCCAGGCAGCTACAATTACCGTACGTCCACACTTTTAACTTCTCACTTCCCTTATTGCAGCGCTGACATTGGTGAAGGTAAACCCACCAACCGCTTACAACATGTTGCATGACTTTGCACAGCTTGCGGAAGGCGACTGGTTGGTTCAAAATGGTGCTAACAGTGCCGTACGGAGTTCCCTTCGTGCGCTGGCGGTGGTCCTCACAGCCTGTTTCTCAGGTCGGTCAAACCGTGATTCAAATCGCCGCTGCGAAGGGGTACAAGACTATCAACTTCATTCGTGACCGGTGGGTGACATTTACAACTTGTACGGGCTTGTCTCATGAATTTCAAGTGAAAACGTTGAATCGCTGATAAAACATCTAGAATCATTGGGTGCAACGCATGTCGTTACATATGACGAACTTTCCGACAAGTCCTTCAGAGCGAAGGTCAAGACGTGGATTGGAGGCAAGGTAACACATCTTTTGTCCACCTCTTCGATGATCCGAGTCTCACTTGGGTGTTAGGATATCCGCCTTGGTCTCAACTGCGTAGGCGGCAAAACAACAACCCTCATGGCTAGACTGCTTGGCGACAACGCGCATCTTGTGTCATACGGGGCAATGTCGAAAGAACCTCTTTCACTTCCAACATCACTCTTCATTTTTAAGAATCTGACGTGCCACGGGTTCTGGCAAACCCGATGGTATGGTGAGAAATCCCTAAATGAACGACAAGAATTGTTCGATACGCTAGCTACACTCATGCGCGATGGGAAGGTACGTGCCATGATGGTTTTATTGTACATATATTTCACCTCAGATCTAGCTTCGGGACCCTGAACATGCGATATTGACGATTGGTAGAACGGACAGTGATGACAGTGCCTCGGAAAAGATTCGTGACCTTATCGCGCACTTAGGCCGAGGGATGTATGGAAAGAAGGTACTTTTGAGGATTGAAGAAACCGCATAACATATGGATAGGCTGGGGCTGTCCACTCCGGTAGGCATATCCACAGTTTTCAACTTCTGCAATTTTGATATATATGTTCTGTATTTTTACAGTTCGACTTCTTCGGTAACGGCATTGATCGCTAAGGCAACATTTTACTGGTCTCCCTGTAGGCCTACATACATTTTTAGAACAGAAATTTGGCACGTCAGTATGATACTGGCGTTCAGTCTCATACTTTCCAGACTGTAAACGATTTGAAGTCCACCGTACTGAACGCCAGCCGTCGCTTATTGTTGATGCATTGTCGGGTGCTCGCTTTGTTGCATAAACCTCGTCGTTCAACCTTGTGTGAAGGACATGAAGGGCATGCCGCGGGTCTAAATTTACAGTAGTAATTTTGAAATCGAACCCGGGAATTTTGCTTGAGAAACTAGGGATTGATAGGGAGGTCGGCGAGGGACTCTCCGAGCGCGGTGCTAGTTGACTTCCTCATTTGGACAGATACTTTGGAAAGTCCGAGTCGCCAGCCAGTTGACTACCAACGTTCCGGAAGGTCGATTGTTGTGGAACTCACTCCCTTTCCAGGTGTTCAAGGGCTTGTCTTTGTCTGACTCGTCCACCAGAGCAGTTCCACCAGCCAGCTTTTGGTTTCTAGCATGGCACAGAGCTCATCCAGTGTCCACTCTGGTCCCTATACCACACAGCGGAGGCATGCTTCCAAACACCGTTTCTTTGCGGTCGAGCTGTCGCAAGCCCTTTTCGACTTCGTAATCCACCTTCTTCCTACTCATGAAGAAATGGTTGTCAAGGAAGATGTCAGGAAACTCCTTGAGAGGTTGATTCGCACAATCGAACCTGACAGCCGACTGCTATCATTCGGAAGCACCGCAAATGGCTTTAGCCTTCGTAATTCAGGTCAGCTTGAAATGTCATTTCTTGACTCGTAAAGACTATAGTTTGCGGCAGATATGGATCTCTGCTGCCTCATCGACTCTGATGAGCGTCTGTCTGCATCAGACATGGTGACGATGCTTGGTGACCTCTTGGAACGCGGTCAGTTGGCACCGCAAAATTCATGTCGACATTCGTTCATTGCATTGCAGAGACGAAGTTCAATGTCAAACCTCTACCCCATGCACGGATACCGATCGTCAAGCTCTCTCTAGACCCATCACCCGGATTACCGCTTGGTATCGCTTGCGATATTGGCTTCGAGAATAGACTTGCTCTGGAGAACACGAGGTTGCTCATGTGCTATGCTATGATCGATCCCACACGCGTGCGGACACTAGTTCTCTTCCGTGAGTCCAATCACGGACTCTCAACGCTCTTCGATGATTCAATGGCTGTCTGAATAGTCAAAGTATGGAGCAAGCGGAGGTAGCAGTTTTTGCTTGTCTGCTGGCTTCGTGCATTCACCTTGTTCGACCAGAAACATCAACTCTCCCTACTCAGGGACATTATCGTCCTATGGCTACGTTTTACTTGTTATATATTTTTTCATCCACGTGAAGAATCCTCCTGTACTACCAAATTTACAGCAAATGCCCCCTCTACGACCTATATCTCAGGTATGCAGGTTCATCCCACACAAGTCCTGACCGTAATTTTTTTCAGGAGGACACCCATATTGGGGGGCATAATACCTGGTTGGTCTTGGCTATCATCACCCGCAAGCTGTCCCTAACACAATGTTGTAGGTTTTTTGACGACATAGAACTTCTACGCCAACGATGGCAATCATCTAATACCGACAGCGTGGCTGATTTGTAAGTTGCGCTCAATAGCTTCGTGGTACAGAGCTTGAACTGAGCCGTCAACAGGTTGATCGACTTCTTCCGTTATTATTCTCGCGATTTTACCTACAATACAGGCGTCGCATCCATCCGGGCAGGTTTACTGAAGAAGGACAGCAAGGGGTGGCAAAACGAGGCGAGTAGCCTAGCACTTTTCCACAGGTTTACGTGTTGATGGGCTGTACAGTTGTCAGGTAGTCGTTACAATGACTCCCGAGAGCGAAATCGGTTTTGTATTGAGGTACGTTTATTGTAACCCTTGTTCGGTTGGTCTCAAGCGACAATAGGATCCGTTTGAGATCGACTTCAACGTTGCCCGATGTGTAACAAAAGAAGGGCTTTACCAGGTATGCTAGCTTTGGTTCTATGTGTAATGGTCACTTATTGGTGACTGTAGATTCGCGGGGAATTCATGCGTGCATCTAGGATCCTCGCTATGCGCCCTCGCGCCATTGCTGCACTTGCTCAACTTTGCGAAGAAAAGACCGAAACCTTACAACCAACGACACCTCCGTCTGTCTTCATCCCGCCTCGCCTATCCTTCCCTCCCCAGACACCATACACGGTTGGGAGTGGCTCCATGAGATCCAAGGGTGCATCCGCTGAGCGTCTTTCACCGCAACCTGGGTTCTTTGAGCCTGAAAATCATGAGTCAGGCGATAATTGTGTTCCGTCTCGTACCCCACCCGATCACATGGCACCAAAGAGGACTCAGTGGACTAGCCCGCCCCCTCCGGAAGCTCCACCTGCCACCCATGCCATATTTGAAGACCAGCTTGACCAAGGGCTCGCGTTGGCAACGTCTTCGACGATGGCGCGGGAGGCTGGGAAGCCAACTTCATTCCCAGAACATGTCGATCTCCTCAGCGATGAAGAGCGTCGATCTGATGCTACCGAGTCCGATGACGTTAGATCTGTCCGGTCCTTTACGGAAGGATCATATGCGACTCCTTTAGCGTCCACGTTCCTTATCGAACCTGCAACGTTTTCTGCTGGATTGAGTCTCCGAGGCAGAGTTCCGGCTAGGTCCCCACGTCCTAGTGACGACAATACGATTCAAGTGGCCATAGACGATGCCACCTTGACCGCGTACAAAGCTGAGCTCCTTCGTCGTTCACACTCGGGCCCTCCAAATGCCAAGTCCAATCGTTTTTCTTGGCCTTCTGCTACACCCACTGTATATCCTCTTCCATTCGGACCATCGATATCCACATCACAATCTCCTCGCTTGCAAGTTCCCGACACGTCAACTTCGACCAATACTGTATTTTATGAAACCACGGCCAGTCAACCACGCTTTTCCACATACCCTACACTTGGATCGCAGTCCCACACGTCATCTAATGTGCCATTTCATACGCGGAGCTATTTTGATCACCCCGCAAACAATCCCATCATAATTGATATCTCGAAAGACGGATCATCCTCTCCGCCCCCTCGTTCACCGTTCTCGCATGCTCATTCACACACGTCCTCAACTGCGACGATCACATCTCGCGTCCAACTCATATCACAGCATCGATCGCGTTCGCCGCGCTCCCCGCTGCGCAGTAACATGCACCCCAGGGAGTCACCTTCGCCTAGATCTGGCAGTGGCTCGCCATCTCCTTCACCGACCCTGATGCACTCGCATGAGGTGCCACGATACAACAAGACTGTTGCCCCTCGCTTGAGACACATTCGTGCGGATCTTGCGACGGTAGATCTGACACCTGACAGTGTTTTGCGATAGGGCCCAAGCCTCGCATGATGTTACTTACTACATCTTACTTAGCTCTCGCTTAGAATGATGCCTCGGTTGAGGTTCGTCTGAAGGTTTGTTTAGACATGTCCAAAGAGCGGGTAGTCTTATTTTAGTTGTACAAAGAGAGGTACTACGTCGAACATTTTACTCCTGAGAGACAAAAGGGTTCGCGATCTCCTCTGAGCCGTCGACAGGGCTGAGAAGGGTGATAGTGGGTCCCCGAAGGACTACAAGGTCGAGTCTACGGGTTTGAGGTTCTGGCTCTATCGATCGCCGTCAGCGGAGTATGCAGGGACGGAAGATGCTGTACCATTGATTTGTTCTTCGACCTCGTCGAGGACAAGGTTGAGCAGTTGATCATACCCCTTGAGAGTTCCAGTCACTGGAAAGAGTTTGATCAGCTTATGATGGAGGATGTTTATGAGCAGTACCTTCACGACCGCCAGTGAATTTGACCCGTATTCTCTCATTGACGTACTTGGAGAGATCGAGGATAGCCTCACGCTTGCCTTTACTTGAGTCTTTCCAACATGAGGGGCTACTCGTCAGGGTGTATTATGACTCACTTCATATCCGACGAGGGTGGGGCAGTGCGACCTCGAGGTGCGGAACCACCTCGACCACCTCTTGCTGGACGACCCTGCAAGGCAATGAGCAGATGATGGGAATAAAAGGATTAGTTGAGCGCACACGATCTGCCATGAGTTGTGATATTTGTGCTGGTGAATGAGTAAGGGGGGAAGTCAGGATCAGGTCTGTTGCTACAAGAAAAATTGAAAAGCCGCTTGCCGTGAGTTTGTTCATCGACATCGTTGTCTACTGTCCGCTTTTCATCGAACTCTGTCTACTCAAACCCCAGCTGATCAAAATCGCAACCCATCTCTCTTTTTTCTTCTACGACGTTCACGCTGCAAACGACACTTCAATCATGAACGCCAGCGAACTCCTCGCCAATACCCTATCTCCCGGTTCGCCGTCTTTCACCTTCCAAGCACCCGTAACCCCTCACCCCGCCTTTCACAGACACCGAAACGCGTGAAAATGCAACTCAACAACTCGAGAACGCTTCTAGGGAGAACTACGTGCGCCATGTCATCCTTTGCCTTCACTATGCTCATCACTTCTACAGCCAGCGTACATGTTGATATTATCAGATGAGCTACGCAACGAGAGCTCTCAGATCCATACCCGTAATGCCGCTGGCCTTGCTCTCAAAAATGCCCTCTCTGCCCGCGTACGCAAACGCGTCCTTTTTCAATTGTCTTCCCCCTCACCCCAATGTCTAGGAATCCGCAAGGCAGGACGAGTATTCCGCAAGGTGGATGGCCCTAAGTGCCGATACCAGACAGAAGATCAAAGAATCGTCCCTTATAACCCTCGCATCTCCTCAACCAAGAGCAGGTGCAGTCGCCGCTCAAGTCGTCTCTGCGATCGCAGCAGTAGAGCTACCCGTCAACCAATGGGCGGATCTCGTTGAAATTCTTCTCGGTTTCATCAACACCTCTGATGACACAAACCTCAAGATCGCCACATTGCAGGCTATTGGTTACATATGTGAAACAATAGTACGTGGATCTCTGGTGCCACTCAGCAGGTCTATACTCATTTATCGCAATAGAAACCAGAAGTGTTGGCTTTGAGGTCTAACGAGATTTTAACTGCGGTCATTCATGGTGCTCGCAAGGAGGAGCCCTCGTCGGAAGTCCAGCTCGCTGCTGTCCATGCTCTGTTTAATTCTCTGGAGTTTGTACGGGATAATTTTGACCGAGAGGTACGCAGCTCTGTTTTATCCGGCGTCTATTAACTGGCAGCTATCAGGGAGAGCGAAACTACATCATGCAAGTCGTCTGCGAAGCCACTCAAAACCCATCAGTATCTGTACAAGTTGGCGCTTTTGAGTGTTTGGTCAAGATCATGGCACTGTACTATGACAAGATGTCATTTTATATGGAACAAGCCTTATTTGGCGTACGGTCACTTGTTTATTCTCCCAAGAGTCATTCTGACAGAATATATATTTTCAGCTCACTGTTATGGGCATGAAGCATTCTGATGAACGAGTGGCGCTGCAGGCTGTGGAATTCTGGACCACTGTATGTGAGGAGGAGATTGAACTGGCTCATGAGGCACGAGAGGTACGCCACATACACCAGTCCTCCTATTCAGACCAATCACGGCGTTCTATCAGGCTGCCGAATACGATGAACAACTCGAACTTGAGTCCAAGCATTTTGCCAGGGTTGCTCTGCCGGAGGTTATTCCTGTTCTTCTTAACCTCCTAACGCAACAAGACGAAGACGCTGACGAGGGTGAATGGAACCTTGCCATGAGCGCCGGTACTTGTCTCAGCTATATGGCACAAGCTGTCGCGGATCCCATTGTGCCCGCCGTCATCCCTTTCATCGAAGCACACATCAAGTCTCAAGACTGGCACCAGCGTGAGGCAGCCGTAATGACATTCGGTTCTATCCTGGACGGTCCAGACCCCCAGGTCCTTACCCCTCTTGTCAACCAGGCGCTTCCCCTCCTGATTGGCATGATGAGCGACGACAATCTTCATGTCAAGGATACCACTGCGTGGACACTGGGACGAATTTGCGATCTGCTAATCGTCACTATCAAGCCCGATGTACACCTCCACCCTCTTGTATCGGCGCTTGTCAATGGTCTCTCTGATCGCCCACGAATCGTGACTAATTGCTGTTGGGCTCTCATGAACCTTGCTGATCAGATCGGCATCTATCTCGAGGAATACGTCACTGATGCTCCTGAGAGTCCGCTTTCGCCATATTTCGAGGGCATAGTAAGCGCCCTCCTGAGGGTGACAGAGACGTTAGTAGTTTTCATGTTACAATGACATTTACTCTGATACTTTTTTTTTACACAGAACTGCAAACGAATCCAATTTCCGCACATCTGCATATGAAGCTATCACGTCCTATGTCTCCCATTCGTCTACTGACTGTATCCCCGTTGTACAAAACACTGTCATCGCGATATTGCAGAGAATGGAGCAGCTCCTGAATATGCAGGTGCGTTTCCTCGCCTCATGGGTTTGAATTGTGTTTCACGTTCGCTTTCAGAACCAAATCGTCGGAGTCGATGACCGTAATAATTGGAATGAGCTACAGAGCAATCTTTGCAGCGTCGTCATTGTAAGGCATCGGGCCAGTTCTATTGTGTTTAGCTTATATATCTACAGAGTGTCATTCGGAGGCTCGGCGGACGTATTCAACCCATGGCAGATCGCATTATGACCCTCGTTCTTCAGCTTATTCAAGGAGCAGGGAAGACATCAACAGTGCTTGAAGACGCCTTCCTGGTTGTTGGATCTTTAGCTGCTGGTACGCATCTCCTTCGGTTTCGTCCGCTTCGAGACTGAAAGCTTTCTGTCGCCAGCTTTGGAGGCTGGATTTGCACCATATATTCAAGCATTCCTGCCATTCCTGTATCCCGCCCTCAAGGCACACGAAGATACCCAGCTTTGCATGGTGTCCGTCGGTATCATAGGGGACATCTCACGTGCACTCGGCGATCAGAGCGCTCAGTACGCAGGCGCGTTCATGAATGTCCTGCTCGAGAACCTGCAGAGCAACGTTCTTAACCGCAATGTGAAGATATCAATATTGTCCTGCTTTGGCGATATTGCACTCGCTATTGGTGCTGCTTTTGAACCTTATCTGAATACGACTATGGACGTACTCAGACAAGCGGGCGCTGTACAACCTAACCCTGTAAGCTAGTCCCTGGATGATCCGGCCGGTTCGGTACTAATTGGAACTTGTTAGCTTGACTTTGATCTCATGGATTATGTGGCGCAGCTACGGGAGGGAATCCTAGAGGCATACACAGGCGTTGTGACTGGATTCAAGAATACTGAAAAAGGTCCGCATGTTCACTCCGAACTCTTCTTCTAGATCCCTTATATATGCATTTTAGCACACGCACTACTTCCCCATGTACCCAGCATACTGGAGCTCGTTCACCAGTGTTTAGTTGATGAAGATAGATCCGACTCTGTCGTGAAGCTTTCCTTTGGTCTGATTGGTGATTTGGCGGACTGTTTCCCCAACGGTCAGATCAAAGAGCAGCTGCTTGAGGAATGGATTGCGCATGAATTCCGTAGTAAGCGTGGCATGCAGCAAGAAACGAAGAAGACGCTGCGCTGGGCTCGGGAGGTACGTGTTCTTCGATATCCTTTTCTCCAACAGAATCCTAACGATACATCCAGATGATCAAACGCGCAACTGCATAGAAACACCTCATCCTCTCCATCATACTTCCACATCTCACCTCGCACACGCGATCTATCTCTTTCTCACACTCACCATTTTTTTTCTGTCCGTCAATTCAAATCGCCATCTGAAGGAGGCACAGGATATCATTCTTGCATCTGCATGTAATAGAAGACGGTTGTCGTGGTTATGTTCTTTCTATCGAACTCCAAAAGCTCTCATTGGAGTGTCATCACTCTGGTCTTGTCCATCGCCCTTGTATCCCTTACTGAATGCTCTTCATATTCCACAATTAGTTATCATTCTTCGAGTAATCAGAGTCAGATAAATCTGGAGCAAGTCTAGATGCAAGTTGTGTCTATAATATACGACCCGAACGTCCTGCGTTCGCAAAAGTATCTGAGATTCTCGGCAGTTTTTGTTCCATTCCCCGCTCTTATCTTGGGATTATGTACAATCAAGCGGAGGCGATTACGCTAGATTCGAACCCCGCGAATCACAGCAAGGTCACGGTGGACGCCGCCCCTGTTTTGCTCGCGTTTCATTGATCAAAATGTGCGGACGATATGCTCTGGGCCTGCAGGTAACTCTTACTCGAGTATTGTTCCAGTGCTGTTGATGTAACGTTACTGCATCAAGCGTGCTAAAATACGCGCCTTGCCCGGATACCCCAATCTTGAAGTTGGTGAATGGGTGAACGAGGACGATTTCGTGGTTAGTCTGTTCTCGATACCCACTGGCAAACTATCACATTCTTCCTAACTTGTAGCCCCGTCACAATATTGCGCCGAACTCTCAGGCCCCCGTCATTCGCAGGCGCAACGCTTCTTCACCCGACCTTCGATTGCAGACCATGCGGTGGGGGATCCCTTATGGCAAGGATCATGCAAACAGTCAACAAGCCATAAATGCACGTTCAGAAAACATCATTGAAGGTGTGGGGATGTGGAATAAATATCGAGGAGGTAGCCGTTGTGTCGTCGTTGGCCAGGGGTACATCTCTTTGGGCCCGCCTCCTGCATTGTACTAAAGCAACATCTCGACCAGGTATTACGAGTGGCAGACAAAAGGAAAAGAAAAGATTCCTTACTTCACGAAGCATGCCGATGGGAACCTTATGCTTATGGCTGGACTGTACCACTTCTCAGGTGCCTAGCACACGCTGCTTTTCAGGTGTATGAAACTGACGATTTGAAGGTTCACCCATTCCAACCTACCATTTTGCTATAATCACGACGAATGCCAGTAAATCACTGAGCTGGCTGCACGACCGCCAACCCGTCGTTCTTACATCCTATGCCGACATCACTAAATGGCTGGATACCGGTTCAGATACTTGGTCTGCTGAACTTGCCAAACTGTTACAGCCGGTCGAAGGTCTGACGTGGTGCGCTTCCCCCTCTTGTTTTTTCTGAGAGCACTAATGCCTGGTAGCTATCAAGTTCCGAAGGAAGTTGGGAAAGTTGGTGCTGAGTCTACCGCCTTCATAGAGCCCGTTGCAACACGCAAAGATGGTATCAAGGCTATGTTTGCAAAACAACGTTCCCAACAGAAGCGGAATAAAGAGTGCATGAAGCGTAAGCGTAGCGTCTCCCCCGTTCCTTTCTCGGCGCGAAAGGAGGATGAGACAGAGTGCAAGAAGCTCAAACTCGTGTAACCGGCTGACGCGGGTTAGCTCGTATCTGCTGCCCTTATATACATTGTAGTAGTAACATTTGTATGATCATGATTTGGTGGTCTATGCACGTGCGTCCTGATAATCAACGCAAACTATCATTTTTGATAACGTCATCTATTTTTTTGGAGCACTCTCCTAGAACCATTTCGTCACTTTGACTCGACATGGATCCCCCAGTCGAGCCGTTTCACCACAAGAAGACTCTCCATTCAAAGCGTTCGTTTGGAAGGTATCACCAGATGAACTCTCCCACTTATGACGCGCAAGTACTACTTTTTTCACTTCGCTCGCCCACACAGTTCACCTTGTTTACCCCGCGTTCTCAGGTCAGAAGAAGACAACGACCCTCTCACCGATGACGGAGGCCCTACGTCTTCTACTGCTCCTGCCGTCTCCCGCCCTACTGCCAACAAGGCCCCGTTTCAAAAGGTGCCATCTCGGGCACGCCATCAGCTTGCGTCCAGCATGCTCTCGGACGATGGCACCGACTCTCAAACATATGACGGCGATGTGGAGAGCAGCGTCACAGCAGGCACCGGTTCACATCCCTTCAACAAGACATCACTGCACCCCACCCTTCACTACTCTTCATCTGCATCGACATTAACCTCTCAAATCGATGATGTGGTTCCCTCTACTTCGAATTCGAAAGTTGCTGCGCTTGCACCCGATGAGCCAATGCCTACTGCCGGAGCAATGTCTACGTTCAACCCTGCTGCTCTCACTCCTGATGACATTCAAGGCTTTGTTGGCAAGGCGATTGAGGGAGAGTCCTCTAGGTCCTACACGATTAACCAGCCACCATTGAATCGACCTGTCAGGATTTTTGCAGATGGTATGCACATCCTTCAACTTACAGACACCTGTCGCTAATTCATTCATATTAGGCGTATATGACCTATTCCACTTTGGGTACGCGCCTCTCACCTTCTCTGTGTAACCAATGCTGACCTCCGAGTCAGTCATGCTCTGCAATTGCGACAAGCTAAGCTGTCCTTCCCATCTGTGCATCTACTAGTTGGTGTCAATTCCGACGAGGACGTCATCACCAATAAGGCACGTTGTGTCATGACACACGCTGAGCGGTATGACACCTCAATTCTCCACAAGCCAATGCTTACCGCTGATGTAGATGCGAAGCTGTGCGACATTGCCGATGGGTTGACGAGATCATTCCTGACTGCCCATGGGTTCTCGACCAAGCTTTCCTCGAGAAATGGAACATCGACTACGTTGCGCACGACGAGCTCCCTTACGTGTCGGAGGGCCATGATGATGTGTACGCATTTGTAAAGGCTCAAGGTAGGCTTCTATATTTTTCTCTCGGACCCCCTCGAAATTGACGTGGTTAGGTAAATTCATTCCTACACGACGCACTCCGGGCGTTTCTACTTCGGAACTCCTGGAACGCATTGTCTCAGGATATCGGAAGCGCGATTTCGATCGGAAGTTGGAAAAGATGGGTCATGCTGAACTCAAAGCAGAGGGGTCAGACTTTGACGAGATGAGCAGCCGAAGCGTGAGCCGGAACGTAAGTGCGCAAACGAGCCCCAAGTTAAAGCCAACTAGACTAGTCTGAGATGCAAGGGTTTGACTCAGCGCCTGTAGACCGTAAATTTGATCACAAGAGTTTCATAACGTACATATTGCGCACTATATAATCAGTACATTTCAAGTTTGCTCGTGAACTTTTGAAGTCTCACCACTCGTCCGTCTCCCGTATGCCAGCAGTTGGACAGAGTATCAATCCACCTCAGCATCGAAGTTGGTGGGCTGTATCATGGCCTCTCGCTCTCTTCCTTTCCCTAGGAGCAACATGGCTTAGACGTGAAACCCATTCCTTAGACTATGCAGTCTGCTCTGCGAGGGACAGAATTTACACTGTTGACACGGATCTTGCGAATGTTCAGTGCATTGTCGTGCACGACACCCTCATTGCAGATACAGGTGATCTAGGTACGCATGAGTGGGCTTATTGAGCTCTGTGTCCAACCACGCACTCTTGACAGAGGACGTAACCACACGCTGGAGGGAACGACGGCGGTCAGAGAACCCAAGCCTCCTCCAGTTACCTTGGCCATTCACTTTCCTTGAGCCGTCTTTGAGGGTGCTAACCATCCATCCAGATAGTATCGCAGTCCCCGGGCTGACTGGTATGGAATCGCTTCATTTCAAAGAGATCGAACCCTCATATTTGACCTTTGAAGATGCCCATGCTCATTTGTTGGACTATGGTTTTAAGATGAGTCTCAACTTGGATGATTGTACCTCCGCAGATGGTTTGCTTCTCGCTGCTTCATAGTCCAACCATGAATACTGAAAGCAAAACAGAGGTCTTGAGCCGCTTGAACGCTTATGTCCTATCACACCCTGAAATTCTGAACGACCCAACTCGGTGGATAGAGGGCATGGGGTGGGACCAAAATAAGTGGCCAGGAGCGCAATATCCTCATGCCGTATGTCTCTGCATTCGACTCTTCTACACAGCTCTTCATAACAGTCTAGGACGACTTTGATAGGGAAAATCTCCTCCGTGGGCGGCGTATATCCCTCACTCGCATTGACGGTCACGCTGCCTGGGTGTCCAATCGCGTGCTACAACTTATTGCGCCTCTTCCGGAGAACGTCGATGGTGGGCTGATTATTCGCGACGAGCATGGAAAACCTACCGGTCTGTTCCTCTTTCCAGTCTTGAGTTCCTCTCGCCTGATGCAGGTCCACTCTGAATTACAGGATTATTAGTCGACAATGCTATGTCTCTCATCCCCTCACGACCCTTCAACGAGGCCCGCGCGATGGAGTTCTTTAACTGCACTGCTACTGACGCGCTCGCAGTGGGACTAACTAGTGTGCATGATGCAATGTCAGCCCCCGAGGAGATAAACTTTTATAAGAAGTGCGCACAAACATTTCCTCTATATCCCGAACTAATGTCTTCCAGACTTTCAGAGACTCAGAAGCTACCTGTCAGTTTTTCGCCCGCCCGAGTGCAGCTGTTTGTTGATCTGTCGACATGTGTGCTAGCTCCGACTTTATCTCATGGGCAACGTGAACTCTGACAACTACTGGGGTAACCAAATCCCAAGGCTGATCCAACATGGGGTTGGCGGACGATTGACAGTGCGCAGTATCAAACTCTTCACGGATGGTCTGTTTGATTATTTTTTCCCGGTTTCCTTACATTAAAATATTTTCCATAGGTGCCCTTGGTTCGTTCGGTGCTGCGCTGCTTGAGCCTGTGAGCACTGCATGATTTACGCATGGTCTTGTTTATATCAGTGAGGTAGTACAGTGATAATCCATCCACAAGCGGCATCATGCGCGTGCAACCGGACACACTTGCGACGCTGGTGAAGGCGTTTTCTTCAGATGGTTGGCAAGTTGTAAGTATT
The DNA here is from genome assembly GCA_029603245.1 of Rhizopogon salebrosus TDB-379. NCBI lineage: Eukaryota > Fungi > Basidiomycota > Agaricomycetes > Boletales > Rhizopogonaceae > Rhizopogon > Rhizopogon salebrosus. The sequence goes on from MU837219.1 coordinate 20,494, forward strand.
CGCTTTAATTTCCGCAGAGTCGCATTGCTCCCTTGTATTACGTACTTGCACTAACATACCTTCTTGCTCGCAGAACATCCACTGTATCGGGGACCGGGCCAATCATGTCGTACTTGACATATACGAGGATATTCTCACCAACACTTCATTTTCCGTAGACGCGTTGCGACCTCGTATTGAGCATGCACAAATCTTGACACTTGATGATCTCAAGCGGACTGGAGAGTTGGGCGGTAAAGAGTCTCCCTCCCCTTATTCGCATTTGCATTGATGGATGGCGTTTGTAGTGATACCTAGTGTCCAACCGACGCATGCGTGAGTTCCTCGTTACAGCCCTGTCACCTGTATAACTAACGTGATGCGCCTCGCAGAACGAGCGATATGTGGTACGCCGAAGATCGGTTGGTATGTCGCCCAGTTTTTCCTGTCATGAAGAGCAAGCTAATTGAGTTCTGGTAGGGTCCGGAGAGAATCCAAGGCGCGTATGCGTATCGGAGTTTGCTCGAGTATGTGATTTCACTTCCTGGCTCGTACTGCGCGCGGCTGACCCATCACAGCGCGTCTCCAAATAGTGTATTGCCTCTTGGCTCTGACTTCCCAGTTGAGGGCATCAACCCTCTTCTTGGTTTCTACGCTGCTGTTTCACGCCTCTCTGTAAAAGGCGACTCGCCGCATGGTCCTGGAGGATGGTGAGCTCCTTTTATGCTCTCGAATACACTTTTCACTCTTACGCTTTTTCTAGGTACCCCTCCGAGCGCCTCTCGCGCAGTGAAGCACTCAAAGGCATGACGCTTGATGCTGCCTATGCATCTTTCTCTGAGGACATCCTTGGCTCACTATCAATCGGGAAGAAAGCTGACTTTGTCATACTGGACCGTGACATCATGACCGTACCCATGGAAGAGATCTTAGGTGCCAAAGTGATAGCAACTGTCATCGATGGGGAAGTAGTGTATGGAAAGTTACACTAGTCTTGCTTGATTATTCGATGGCAACACCTATTTCGTGATACCCCGGAATCACATTATTCAAGCATACTATAGTCACCAATTTTGTGATAGCAGTACACATACGTTAGCAAGATGGAGTACATAATTCGTCGCAATTGCCCGACTGTCCTGATCAAAACTACCCTCAACAATGCACCGTATGCCCATACATGGTATCACGTCCCGTCCCCGTCATCCCCATTTAATATTGAGGTCGATCCAGCACTTTCAAGACCTGCCTTGCTCACTCGCCTCATCGGCTGCAAAGTGGTCTCATCCACCGGAGCCCGCCTGGCATGTCGATACCGTCCCTCCCGGTCCCTCACCTCCATATCTTGGCCTATTTCCTCCCCAGCTTCTTCCTCCTCGCGATCCCATGAAGGCATCGGTGGCAGGCTCTCCCTCACATGTGCTGGCCGCCTTCCCGTGCCCACACCCACGTCACCAACGCTGTTCTCACTCACTGCAACAGATGACTTGGATTTCGTGTTCCGCCCCAGCTCCGCTTCTTCGAATGCCATAAGTTCGCTTACAAACCCAATGTTCGGGCTGATGCCCTTGCGACGGTCTAAGACGAACTGGTACGCGCGTGCCAGCGGCCAGTGATGGCTGTGGATGAGGTATGCCATAACTGCTGTGACACTACGCGATCTGCCAGCTTTGCAGTGCACGTATGTGGGTGCATTGTAGAGAGCGGCTTCATCTATGTTTAGGAATCAGTCTATGCGTATCGAGGAAGAATGAACACAATGGAACATATCAATGAAAAAAACACCCCGGAGGTGAACCGCCGGTATGGTTCCGGAAAACATCAATGTACGAGGGTGAAGTACTTACCAAGTACGTCGCAGGCCTCGCTCAACCCCATACGTATACCCTCCTCCTCGACACTATCCCTCATAGGGATATGCACATACCGCTCGAATCGTTCCCGAAGCATTAGCCCGCGATCGTCGGTGCACTCAGCCGCAATGTTAATGATCCGCTTAACACCCAGCGATTCCAGCTCCGACACATGTGAAGGTAGCGTGAGTTCAGGACCTAGGAAGAGGAAGTTGGGGAGGATCATAGAGACAATGAACTCTTCCCGCTCAGTGTCCGTCGCGGAGGTGGTGCTGAATGTAGAAGTCGTTGGCGTTGGCCGTGCAGTGGATGGTGTCGGGGGCATCGGTGGGGATGAATTCATCACAGATGTGAAAGTAGCATTGAAACTCAAGTTAAATGCGCTCGCCGGAGGTGTGTGATTTGAATGGAGAAGTGTGAGGTGTGATGGGGATGCAGGCGGTGGGTGGAGGAATACGACCTGCTGGGATGGTGTGACAGGGAGCGTTGTGCTGCGTATAGGAGTTGTGTGAATCTGAAGCCGCGGGGGAGTTGCCACAGCGTGTTTGAGCGGCTTCATCAGGATCACTCCTTTTGCGGGGTTGTCAATTTCGCTCGAGTCGACACTGTCAAGACTACTATTTGAAGTATTCGATCTCCGCGGGCGAGGTGGACGGCGAAAGGGAAGTTGGGAGGGTGGAGGTTCAGAGCCCGTAGGGCTGCCAAGGTTGAGAGAGAGTCCGGGCATGACAGGTAAAGGGGAGTGTACTAGCCCTCCATCTTCCTGTTCGATTTGAACACTGCTACTAGGCCCAAAAGCCCTGTGGGTGTCAAGTCGAAGAAATGCCTTTCCCTTTGCATCCTTGGGTTTAGGCAGTGGCGAAGAGGCTTGGGGATGGGAAGAGGGAGAAAGAGGCGAATTGATGATGCGCTTTCGTAGTCGCGCGTGAAGTTGAGCACCTACAATTCCTCCGCGAAGATACCAGACCTTTTCCTGGTGCATCAGGCCCCCAAGGACTGATAGCAGGGCCCATGCAGTGATACCCATGTTATCTCTCTCCCGTTCATTAGTCTCTTCTCCGTGCACGATCACAACATCCCCGTCAATGTCCCGGGCATCAAAAATGCTTTTCCCCTCATCACTAGTGATGAACTGGCGAAGAGATTCAAAAGCAGGTAATGTACGTTTTGCGCGCTTAAGAATGAGAGATGGCACGGCGATATTAATGCTTCCTATCAGGTGAGACACAGCATAGACGGCAAGTGGGCGGGTATCGATGAGAAGTGGGCGAGTGGGAGAGGCGAGGCGGATAAGGAGTTCAGCGGGATCCATAGCAGAAGTGGGTACGCGGGGGGATGGCATGGACGCGGAACGTTGTGGATGTTTCCGGACACGGATTGGAGGAGATAAGGGAGGGGGAGGGGGAAAGCAGACATCAAGTGGGGTAAGGTATGCGCTGCTTGCACTTTTGGGGGAAGAGGAATCTGAATTATGGTGTTGGTAAGAGGTAGTAGTGAGATTTGGAATGGCAGTCTTGGGCAATCTGCTAAACGAGCGAATCGGTCGGAGGCGAAGGTTTTTCTGCACCGACTGGCGAAGCTGGGCGAGTGCTGCCAAATCCCGGGACAACTCTTCTGCATCAGGAACGTTCAAGGCTATGGGGCTCGAGGAGGACGAAGAAGGTGAAGAGAGCTGTAGCAGCTCATCGTCCGATGCGAGGGGAGAATCTGAGGTTGATTCAGACGATATTACACTCGAATCAAGAAGTGAATCCGACTCTGCTTCAAAGGAATACGGTTTCAGCTGGAGCATTAAATTTGGTGGGCGTAGTCGCGTCAAGTCCCCGGAAGTCATTTGGAAGGAAGATTCCAACGGGATTACCAGCGGTTGCAGGTCGCTAGAACCAACACCGCTGTTCAAAAACGAAAAGAGCGCTCTCAGGTTGTCCTCTTGGTTACTTACTACCGCCTTAATTATGGTTACTCGGGAGTACCTCCTGACCCCGCCCTCCCGGCCGGAGTTGCCTCACTCTACGGTCAATAATTCAAATTCACGGACAAATATTTCAAATTCACGGACAAGTATTTCATATTTAATTATGTAACTAGCTAGTCCTCGCAGTAGCCAAATCATTTTACTGCAACTCTCAAGAGCAACAAGTCTGAGACGCACCCGAGCGCTTGGCGAAATATAGAGCCGTCAACGGCTTCGGTTGTGCTGTTTCAATGCTCCATGCCCTTCGTCTCGCAACCCGAAGAATTAGCATTTGTGGGGAAATACACTACATAGGATGAATTGAGCATGGCACCACATCACAGATGTATCGGCGATGAATCACTCACGGTAAACATGCCATATAACGAGAGAAAGAGCATCGAGATATCACTCTGAAGGCCAAATGACACCAGAAGTGCGATCCCAAATAACGTGTACGGCAGCGCGGACTCGATAATGATCGCTACTGCAGTGAAGTAAGTCTTCGAGATTTCTGCTCCAAGGTGGTCTTGCATGCGTTTTGCATAGAACAATATGCGTCCACAGATTAGACACGTAGCAATTATGTTGAGGCCAATGGTCAAGGAGAAGTACACCAATCCAACGTGTGCAGCCAGCCCCGAAAAGAATTCGCCATTTTTGGAACCACTAGTGACGAGATCGAGGATCCCCATCACTGTTTATGCTCGCTGAGTGCTTGAAGGGAGGGAATGTGTTCATCTTACCAAACGACGCCACCCAGAGGACACTGGGAACGATGGTCACGCGGCGACTTCCGCTCCAAACAATGAAACATCGCTGAATCTATGTACTCATCAGTCTACTCGTTCTCGGACAGACTAGAGTACACTCACGAGTAGGCCATCACACATAGACTGCAACAGAACGGACGCGGTCGAACCCATCGTCTGATACCAGACTGAACTAAAAGCGACGAAGTATGCGGTTGCGCCACCAGGGTAGCCCATATTGATAACCCACATCTCCTGCCCCAGTATTGACTGCGTAGCGACAAAAATCGTGTTGAGAAAGAGCAACACAGTACTGAAAACCATATAGAACATGTCACGCTGGGGTGTGTTTTTTGGAGTTCTTTTGAGGTATACCTGCATGATATTGAAATATATCACCAAATGCACACCTGTAAAACACCATTCAGGGATAATCCTTGGCTTGCGCTGGTGACTCCTGCTTACCGTATAGAATGCCATTGAACGCGTTGCCAATGTAAAATGAGTTTTGAAACAATGCCCCGTACATGATTGCAGCCTTAGTCCTGCTAGCATACAAAGCCAGCAAGTAAGTGGGAATCCGTACCTTGCATGAGAACACGACCCATAGATAAATATCCCAACCTCTGCTCCGAGGCGATGATTCTAAACCCGGCAAAAGTTCCAGAATGACAGCTGGACATCATACAGAAGACGAAGACGATAAATAGTTGATGCTGGACACTGCCGACTGAAGTTTGAACCATCCACGTGCATCACATTCCGGTGCTGTAGCGATAATAATAGAGGGAGTCAAACATGCCGATTCACGAGTCGATTCTGAGGTCGATTCTCGAGTCGATTCTGGACCGTGAATCGAACGTGAATCGCCCTCAACTTTGAATACCCCCGAAAAATCGACTCGAGAATCGACCTCAGAATCGACGTGTGAATCGGCATGTTTGACTCCCTCTAATATAAAATATCTTGAAACGCCACGCGCATGTTCCACCAGTAAGATTATCTTGATTCTTTGGGTGGGGAGTTACGTACTCGTTGATTTGGTCGATCTAAAGGAAGGTATGTTTAGTATTTCGGCGATATCCATTAGGGTGTACTTTTTGATGTGGCCATACATACCCATCGAACAGGGTATTTGTCTGATACTTGGCTATCAGGTTTACTCGTATACTCCACCTTCTTCGAGATTTAGCGCACTGACAAAGAGCGCTTAGAATCTCAGATGGACGTTCGGCGATTTCTGGTTCCCAAACCCTGTTTGCAATTGCTCCTCGAAACGACCTTCGTCGGCCGTAGTCACAGGGAACAGGGAGCAGCTGTTGGCGTGGTGTCAGAGTGTGAGCAGGTATGGTGTCCGCAGGAGGACTTCCATCAATCAATATGCGGTGACTGTAGGAAACGAGATTGGACTGCATAGGCTCGGAGTATGAAGTTTATGTCTCCAGCTACGAATAGAAATTACACGCTCACCAATTGGTTTGCAGCTCACAAGACTACAATCGTAAGCGCTCCAGGCTGATTGACCCGGGAAAGCACTTAAGCGTATTATCTGAAGAACTTCACACGATGAACAGTTCAGTCTTATTCATAGTCAATATTTGACGAAGCGGTGCTGGAAAGATACTACAATGCAATGCAAACAAGGCATACTATAGTGATATCAAAAAAGCAGAAGAGTATGAGCGTGACAGTAAGAAACAGTGAAAAATGAAACACTTATAACACATCAATATCAAGCATGTGTACAAGAAACGAGACTCGGCCTATTATCACGCCGCTGCCTACTGCCAGTATTGGCCCCTCGGCTGGTATGCGTAGAAGTTGCCTTCTGAATTACCCTGGACCTGCGGATATTGTCCTCGCACGCCACGGCCGGCAGGCTGCTGTTGTGCACTAACCCCTTGTCCAGAATCTTTGCGATACACCGCCTCAGGCGACCCACTCTGCGCAGTTACGCCACGACCCAAGAACCCTTGCGCATGTCCACCATACAATTGCCTCTCACTTGGCGTATGGTGGTTGTTTTGTGTCTGCTGCTGGTGGTACCCACTGACTTCATCGGTGTACCCGCTAAATCCACGCTGCCCACCTGCACCCATACTCAACCCCTCATTCTGCTTCGACGGCTGGTGTTGGTGCTGGAACATTGCTGCCGGAGTGGGGGCAGGGTACTTGACAAAGGGTGCAGGGTATCCTTGATTGTAGGGGGTACCGTAGTACTGGTTTTGCGGGTACGGATAGTAGTATGGCATGGGTGGTGCGTAGGGTTGTTGCGCGCCTGCGGCAGCGGGCTGCGAGGACTGAGAAGCCGAGGGGGGGATGACCGACGAGGGAGGTTGCGAGTGTTGGTGTTGGGCAGTAGGAAGGCCCTTAACATCATCATGCCCCAGGACATTACGATTGCCACCAAATGCTGGAGACTGCGCATACGAGTCGTAAAAGCCCTGCTGCTGCTGCTGCAATTCGGATGAGAACACAAGAACAATATGACGAGCGGTGCACTAACCCTTTGGCTATCAGCATAGTATTCGCTGCCACTAAAGCCACTAAGGTGGCCAGCTTGAGTCTGGTGCTGCTGGTGCTGCTGCGTCCCAAGCTGTCCGAAGGGGCCCATGCCACCACTCATGCTTGCGCTGTAATCCTGCTGCTGAGGGGGTGTTGGCGCATTGAAGTACGGTGCATCTTGGCGGAAGTAAGCTGCAGATTGCGATTGCACCTGCTGGGCGGGAGTGTACTGCTGAGGCTGTGATTGCGAGCTGTCAAGGTGTAGGTGTGCAGCATACGGTTGCAGTTGCGGTAATTGCTGAGGTTGGTGTTGAGGTTGGTGCTGTGACTGAGGCTGGTGTTGTGATTGAGGTTGCTGGTGCTGAAGTTGGTGTTGAGGCTGAGACTGGTGCTGAGGTTGAGGCTGATGTTGAGGTTGGTGCTGGGGTTGGGGCTGGTGCTGAGGTTGGTGCTGAGGTTGAGGCTGGTGCTGAGGTTGGTGTTGATGCTGAGGCTGATGGAGCGCTTGTGACGGAGGATGTTGGGTGAAGCTAGTGCTGGAAGGAGGGAGGGTAGGAAGGGACATAGATGCTGCAAGAGGTGCCTGTGCCTGTGGGATTGGTGCCGGAGGTTGAGTGGACGCAAATTGCATGGTTTGCGAATGTGATAGAACAGGCTGCGCTGCCGGAGGAGGGGCGGGCTGCGATGGAGAAGTAGTAATAGAGGTAGCGACAGCCGGGACAGGCGCGGGAGTATTCTGCTGCGATTCTTGCTGCTGAAGGGGTGCAGGAGGCGGGAGTGGCTGCGTGACCTGTTGTGGGGATGGCTGCTTCTCTGCTGCTGGAGCCTCGAAGCTGCTCGAGATAGATCAGCTAAACAAATTCATATCGATACTAAATTCCCCGACTTACGATGCAGGCTCGATTACATCTCCACCAAGACTCAAGCTTCCAAACTGCATGCCTATTTTATCAAGACCAGGCGTGAAACCAGTTGACATAGGCATAACAACAGCCTGATCAGTACCCTTGTACTTGTTGCGAATCGCGGAGCGGGAAGAAAGCGAAACGGGAGACTTAGTCCGCGTAGGCCCATCTTGCTTTTGGATTTGCGCTGGGAGAGCCGAGAGAACAGGTACATGTATAGGCTGCGGTGCAGGAGCAGTGGGCTCCTCGGGCTGCGATACTGGTTCTGGCTCTGGCGTTGACAGAGGCTGAGACGTAACCCGAACATCTGCAGGAGGCTGAATTTGGGTTTGAAATTGAGGCTCATCGTCCCATTCAGGTGGCTGGATGGTCGTCGGATCTTCCCAACCCTCTGATGCTAGTTCTGCATCGCCATGAACAGCTGGCTGCGGTGAAGGGTGCTCGAGGATTGGTTCCGGTGCAGGAGGGGCAACTGACGGTGCGGGTGCTGGGACGGGAGGTGACGCCACAACGACTTTCTCTTGTGGTCTATACGGAAGCAATGACATCAGCTACCGAACGTAGAATTGAGCAGCAACCGACGCGTACTTTGCAATCTGAGCCCATGAAAGTTTGGAGGTCGCCGGAAGTTTAGCGGATGATATAGGAGGTTTGGGTGGCCCCGCCACGGTGTTGTTCCACCCGGAGTTAGCACTCCACGGGGCAGAAGTCGAAGACTGCGATTGAGCAATAGCCGGTTCAGCGGGGGTAGACTCTGAAGACCAGGTTACAGCTGTAGTTAGTTCAACTGCCTCCTGCACGTCATTCGACTCTGGCTTGTCGGTGGCAGCAGGTTCGGTGAGGTCCTCGACTTGTGCCGGCTTGTCTTCGGGAGCAGGAGGTGCAGCCTTAACAGAGAGTGGGATATGACCATGACCATTGACGGGTGTGCCCCGTGCCCCACCGCGACCGCGACCACCTCTGACAGGACCGCCACGTCCTCCCCGCCCACCTCGACCACCACGAGAGTCACTACGTAAGACACTGGGATCCTTCGAGGGAGCGGTTGTAGCAGTCTTTTTGTCCTTTTTGCGCATCACTGAACCCCATTGCTCCGCGTGCCCTATGATGTGTTAGGGAATGAAGAAAAACGATTTCAAAGGTCAAAAACGCAAACCTTCGCTGATTCGAAATACGGCGACTTGAAGATCACCACCTACTTCAGTGAGGAGAGACTGGAGATCTAGAAGTGTCGAGTATTAATGGACGTGACAAAGTAAATGAAGAAAGCATACCTTCGTTTGACCAGGTGGGGAATAGTTCTTGGAGTTGTTGAACCTGAGGATGGACCTTGGATTCTGGTGGATCAGAAGATGTTTTATTTCTGAATGAGGCCGATTTATACGAAGACATATTTAACAACGAGCAGCAACGACGACGGGACAAGCAAAAGGTAAGAGCACAAGTGGAGTTTGAAAATTCTAAAATACTAATTCAAAACCACCCTAAGAGGGGTTACCGGTCGATATAACATCCATAATATTGTTGCATGGCGCTTACAGAAACTAAGTACGACAAACAACATAAAAATCACGAAGATGTGCCAGACAAATCCTCCACGGCATAGAATGCCAATAGGTAAAGAATAAATACGACAACAACTGGCACAGAGCAAAAAGAAAATATGGAAGTCGTAATGGGTCGTCAAATGTCAACAAAAATAGGTGCACTTTGAAAGGGCGCAAAGCTTATGACTCGCCGCTAACACCGATGAGGGTGTCTTCTGATGTGACGGCGCGCCTAGGAGTCCCCGCGCGTAAGCGGGCCCTTGACTCGGCAAAAGCGCTGGGCGCAGAGAAAATGGCCTCAGCGAATGCAAAAGCAACTACGACAGATGCTGTCAACAGGCGCCATTTGTATCCGATGACATCCACGCCTTGGAGAGTAATATCAATGGTCTGGAAGGGATACACGACATGCGCTGCAAGGCGAGCGATTGACGCTGAAAGTGGATCCAGTGCAAGCACGCGAGGAGTCCGGACAGATGTAGAATTAGCGGGGTGGAAGGAGACGAGGGCACCAAAGACGGTAGGGACAAAGATGGTCGGTATTGACCAGTGCAATAGCACAGTCCAGAAGGAAGGTTGTAAAAAGGTCTTCACGGGAGGATAGGGGATGGTCAGGTGGAACTGACCACGGGAGCCGGTCACTGATGGGGCCAGCTAACATAGAAGTTGAGGAGGTTGAATTGAAGAGTGTAATAAAACAAACCTCAGCAGTCTCCCATGGAATAACCATGTAAAGAACGTAGAGTAGTTCGACGAGAGCAGTCAGGAGCCAGATATTGGTGGAGTCCGAGAGAATCTAGCAACACGGCGTTAGTACATTCACACAACACCCACAGGAAGAATCTTACGGTACGCGTAGTCAACAACGTGGTTCGAGTACGCTGTTGGGCGCTCATTTGAAGCCTCATGAGCGACTCCACGGCGGCCTCGGCGACAGATGTAGAGATGATACGCAGGTCTGTTCTTGGAGTAGACTCGACAGGTCGTCCATGAACTGCTTTTTTGGGCGAAAGCTTAGCGGGCGAATTGGGCAAGTCCATTTCAGGTGAGATAGGGTTCTTGAGCATCACAGATATATCCCGCATATCAGAGACAGGGGTGGGGGGAGCGAAGGCAGGGACGATGCGACGACTGCTGCGAATGACTGGCGAGCTCTTCTCTTCTGGTTCGTCTGATTTCTCAGGTGTACCTGCATGGGCAACAAAGCGACTGACCAAAGCAAGATTAGGACGAAACCGATAACAATATAAACTACACTCACCCCAGAGCAGGTTGAACGCTCTTCTTTCTCCTGCCGTATAGACCGGCAAAGGTAGGGTCATCTTCATACTGGGATTGGTGTTTCTCGAGATGTCTCTTGATTCTAACTTGAAGGTCCTCTCTGGTCCCAGAGTCACTGATGTCCAGAGCAAGTGCTATTGCCTGGAGATCTGCTTTCTTCTTGGACGGTATTGTGCCGCTGAATGCTACGGGAGCCATGGGGATTGAGACTTGTGTTGGTTGTGGATTGACGCGGTAGTGACAGAATAGGGAAAGATTGGTTGATGTTGACGTCGCGTCAACAATTGAATCACGTGCATCACGGAGCGTGCTGGGGTCTGGGGTCCTTCGGAGGGAGTGGGTCCCGGTCAAGGCACTGGTCATCATTGGCATTGCCTGTGTCTGTCAAACGAAAATAGAGTAGACTATGCCCTGCCACTAGCTATTCCCATCTACAGGTCTGGAATTCAAAGACCCGCTCTAGGATATCTGTCCTTTCCCACCAAATCATTCTTCTTCTTTTCCCCCTACATCCTCTGGAAGGGTGTCTTTGTTTTGCTAGTCATGCGCGCATTCTTTACCCTTGCTTCTTTGTTTCTGCTCGCTGGTCAAGGTCAGTTCTCTCACAGACTCCCTCTCGTTTGTCGCTTATCGTGTTATCTTAGCTGTTTCGTTATCGATAGCCGTTGGGGGTTCTCTTGGCACCATCGATGCCACCCAGTTCCTCAATGTCAGTGACACTTACCTCTTGACCGACGTGGGTCCATTTCCTCCATTATCGCCTTTCAATTCCTAAACATTACTAGTGTCAGAGTCAGTGCTCGAATGCAACCGCTCAGATCAGTGTATGTCCTCCACTCCCACATACCTGTTTCTGGTATCTAATCTTTCATCCTTGCCAGAACTGTACCAGTGATGCCTGTCTGTGCGGGTCCAGCACAGTGACAGCGATTACATCCTGTGAACAATGCATGTTCAATGACTTGATCTCCAAGTTCGCAACAAGCACCGACCCCCGAGCCGGCTCGTCTGCCTCTCTTACCGGTACGATAGCTAGGCCACTACCATCTCCCGGCTTTATTGACCATTTTGAACAGCATACGCCGCTGCCTGCTCATCTGCAGGCGTGACCGTACCCTCCTCGCAGATTACCTTGACCCTTCCTTCTGACTGGGATGGTCCTTTCGGTCTCGGCCTTGGTGTTGCTTCCACGGCTGTTGTCGTAGGCATTACAGGAATCCTTGGTTTTGGTGCGATCATCCTGTTGTCCAATATGTGAAGAACTGTCTCAGCACGATAATTCTTTTATGCTCAATTATAACACGCCCCGAAGGATTTCGTATTTTAATTTCAGTAGGCTATGTAGGTAGTGTAGTGGAACCTCGGTACAATATTACCAAGAAATCTAGTGTGCACCTTTTATTCGAGGGGCGCCCATTGGTTCTAGTGGTGGTGGTTCAAAAGTAGGATCATTTCCTATGCGCATCGTAATCTCGCGAAAGGTCAATTTCTCCCTTCAAATGAGTGTTGGTAATCTTGGCTTGTCTTTGTCGTGGTGCCGAGCGTTTTCCCTTCTTCTTGACGTTTGACGGTGCTTTCGGGATCGGCGTCTCTTCTGCTGTAGCTTGAAGACCCTCTGTAGATATGTTAGACAATAAATCGAATGAAACCGCACAAAATACGCGCCTGCATGTAGTGCTTTCAGCAAGTCGACGTCGTTTGGAACCTTGAGTGAATGCCATAGATCAAAAAATTCTATGGAGAATGATAAGTGTCGGGTCTATGCCGTGGTAGCAACGCCAACACTTGCCTTTCTCGACTTGCTTGCCACCATTCTCGTCGTCTGGTTTGATTTCGTTCCAAAACACCATTCGCAGCTGGCCGTCCTTCACCGTCCGCGTCACAAGAACTTCACCCTCTTTTTCCAGTTCCTCGATAGCTGACGGCGCATCTTTCCAGGACTCCTTCAACGCACGGACCGGGATCCCACCCCCTTTGCGTGTCTGTCGTTGTATTTCTGTAAGGAGGGCAGCTTTATTACGAAAGCTAAATTCATGCTATACAATGGTTCAGTAAAATCCAGTGGCCCGTTGGCCCAGACCTACGCGATACGAGTAGAGGTCAGTCTTGGGATCCCATTGAATGCGGTCGTGTGCTTTGAATTTTTCCAAGAGGACCGAGTCGGTGTCTAGCGGTGTGTTGGTTACAATTGCTATATCTTGCAGGCGCATAGGATTATGCGTTGACTACATCCCACCATCCTCAACATGAGTGTAATGGTTCGAAAGACACCGACATTACCTTTAGGTGGTCTATTGCATAGACCAGCTGGGTATTAACATTGGTGCCAGTTCCTGTGTCCGCCGGTTGGGAATACACGATATCTAGAGAACCATGTCAGAACGCTTGCGAGAGTGCAAGCACTGGAGACGTGCTCGTCTTTGGTCGTTTCTTTTTAGTGGCCGGTAAGTCAGGCGCAGGCGTGGACGCGGATGTAGATGCAGGAGATGAGTTCAGCGGGACGGGTTGCGAGTGCCATGAAGTATAGTCCTGGCGGTGAAGGACTCGTTTGAAAGCATCAGCATCTTTGTTAAGAGATGCCATGGTAGTCAGGGAGCAACTTGTGTTCTTGTTGTGGCCTTGCACATGTGTGTCACTGTCAACATCCCACAACATCTATTCCGCCAAGGGGTTGCACACGAACGGGCATGGCATCTCAAGCTGCAGCGGCGACCGTCCTGGACTCAGTCGTCCTCAAGGTCCTCCATGCCCACAATTTCTCGAGGACATCATCACAGGCTTCTGTAGTTCTTACCAATCTGGTTTCTCGCTATCTCGTTCTCCTCTCTTCTGTCAGCGGCAGCTACGCCGAGCTTGCAGGACGCTCAAAAGTAAACATGTGGGATGTGCTCAGTTCATTAGGTGACTTTGGAATAACCCTGGAAGAACTCGACGAGTATTCCTCCTCTGAAGGAAAGGAGCTTGGCAGGTATGCGAGCAGCAGCACCAGGCGGCTCGACGATCTCTTGGAATTCAGAAGTAACTTTCCAGATTATCCTGTACACCGTAGATTAAAGACAAACCATTTCACCAGGTTATCTTGACGAGGGCCATGAAGATGACGCGATACCTCTTTTCGACGTGGAAGATTCGTCGAGCGACTTGTACCGCTCCATCACTCCAGATTTCCTCCCTCCCTTCCCAGACGACACGGCGCGAACGCGAAGTGTGTCCCCCGCACCCACGCCTTCTCCCGTGAAACTAGAAAAGCCACCCTCGCTCATCCCGCAACATATATCCTCTAATACTGTTTCGGACTACGTGACACAGGTTGATTACTCTGAGTCTGTCCTAGCTTCCACGCCAGAGTGGCATCTACCCTCGCGTCCACCGGCAAGCGCCCTATCCCAAAAGCAACCACCTCGTCTCCCGACCCCGCAAACAGAGCATGCGCTCATACAAGCATACCACCATATCCTCACACACTCCGTACCCCCTCCGACCCCACCAAATCCTGCGAAACACAAAGTTGCAACGACTCTCCTATCTCAAGTGCAAAATAATGCACGGTGGGACCCTCCAGACACTCTGTACGCCAACATCGTGCCCTGTCCACCTCGTATCGCCGCCATTAGTCCGTCATACCCTGTTGCACAGTCGACGTTGGACGACATACGCGCAGGAAAGGACGACAAAGAGGCAGATAAAAAGGCGTTATTCCCATCTGCCCCACCACGCCCTGTCTTTTCCTCGGACAAACCCGTTTTCCTGGTATCACAACAATCTTCACGCTTACCAGATCTTGCCCGTCAGATCCTACCCGTAAGTCATTTTCGTACCATCATTTCGTGCTTAAAATGCTCAAGGCAACGCCACTCTGTAGCCCTCAGTGCTTGCACGCACCGTGCGTCTCGCACATCCACCTGTTTTACAACGGGGCAATCAAAAACTTTATTATGGCACGGGTATCAGCGCGCCGTGGAACTCGTCAGCACCAAGTGCCCCCCCCGGCGCAAAGGGCAAAGATGATGGTACAGCGAACGGGCGCGGAAATGAACCGCCGACGTTCACATTGCCCGACGCACAAATGTTTGCTACCTGGGATTTCGAGGCAAAGCGGCCGCAAGAGTCATTGGTGGTACGCAGAGGGAGAGGTGGACCTGCATCTGGGTTGACTCTCTCTGTTGGGGGCCGCAAAGGGTAAGACGAGCGATTTGTATTCTAGTAAATCGTGAAGAGCACTATGGGGGTTAGCCATTGTTTCGGACCAGCCGAGACTCTATTGACTTGCTGTATTACTCTTGTGTTCGCTTCGTCCCGCATGCTTATTGACAATAGATTCACCCAGATTAGTGCTTTTACCTTGGCCCAATTCAAAGTTCTCTACGGAGCTTTTGATATTTGGATATGACGAGCAACTTCACTCAGTCAGCTAACTACACGACATTGTTGCATGGTCTAGCTTGATGTTCAAAGCCCCTGAGGCTTGCGATCTAAGCCGTAGGAGTGCGTGCGTGTGGGGTGACCTCAGCTCCATGAGTCTGAAGGGGTGATAGCGGAAACAAAAGGAATTCGCGAGAGGGGGTTTATCATGATGTAATACGCTCCCTGCGACAACAGCGAACAGGGAGATTCCCACCCATTTCCTCCAGCATCGTGAAGTTCCTCCGGAGGTCTATTCCACACGCTGCGAACCTCGCGAGGAATGTCAGTTCTCCCATTGTAGGCGTTAATAGGAACGTGTCGCGTTCATGGAGATGCTGGCCTTTCATGTGGAATGCTTTGTGTTGCCTTGTGTTTTAATTCTGCTCATATTTTGTACTTAGGTTGATCCGGGAAACGCGTGATAAGTGACATCATTGAAACAAGCAATAGGTCAAGGAAAAGGACTGCGTAGATCATTAAAGCGGAAGCAAGTTGTATGCCTTCAAATTTTACGTGCTAATTTTTCCAAGTGTATTTTATCATTCCCTGACGCCGTGGGTCAATATGGGTCCTGATTTCCTGAGAGCTTCTGCGCTGACAAAGTGGGTGGTTTTCACCCCTGTTAAGCGCTTTTCTCCCTAACCTTATCCATAGCTGGTGTACTAATAATCTAGCAGGTTCATATTGCAGTGTCCTGTAGGCACAGTGCCCGGGGCCCGTTGACAACATTCACGGTGACGGAGTCCCATCCGTGTCCTGAGCAGACGGTCGGATGCAGACCAAGCAAGGGGATTTTGATGCAAATGACCTCAGTCCCTCCTCTCGTGAGAGCCCGAAGACCACAGTCAGGAGGTTCTCCTGATTGTGTCGTCACGGCAATTGTGCGCAAAGTATCAACCTCGCGCTGGATAGAGCTGTGACTCAATGCCAAGACATGCAATTGCATTTCTCGCCAAAGATATCGCAGGCGGTTCCGTGGCCACTACGCTACGTAGCAATATGGACACTATCGTAGGATATATCACGGGTCTATTCACCTTTGTACGCCCACTGGTGTATACCATCATACGACATGTATGCACTCAGCCCGCTGTAGATCTGCATTTCCTACCACACATCTGAAAATCCGGAATAGGTGATCGTATCACATAAGTCTCATGATGATTGCTCGAAAAGCAGTCAGATAAACTCTTGGTCACATTGATGGCAGGGATATAAATGATGTTCTAGGTACTGAGTTTACACCTGCGCTTCAGTGGTCTCGACGTTTACACTCTTTTTGCCGTCCTCGCCTTCAGTGCCACTCTGCACTGTCTCTGTAGGAGACTTCGTGCCCTTTTCGTACTGCTTGTCTATGGGCATAATATCGTCCGCGGAGATTAGGCCGTCAACGAACGTATCGTGAGCAGGGAAAAGGTACGATGCAACGTAATAAACCAGTGATGCAACCACGAACTAGTCTTGTGTGAACAGAATACGTGCGAAGGAGACCGAGGAAGACGTACCCCATACATCCACGCAATATCGAATAAACGGTTTGCATACCCTATATTGATAGCTGGGTTGATGGAGTTGATAAGACCGGGAAGCGTGGGCCCAACTGTCACCACCATTGCTAGCACTGCACGCCAATTCTAACCAGACAAAGGTATCGTAAGGTGGAACGCGGTAGTGGCATCAATGACGGCTTACAAATCCCGCGGTGTAGCGGTACCGCCCAGAAGGGTCGTACATAGCGGGAACGTCAACCGCGCCTTTGTGCACTAGATAGAACTGTGTATGCAAAAATCAATCAACGACCACGCGCGACCAGACATAGTCTGTAGGTCGAACCCACATCGGTGACCATAATACCAGCAAACGGGCCCAGGAAAATGGTATATCCATCCATGAAACTCAAGAAACCCTCGGCACTGTCAGATGATAAGGGCTGTGCCAATCATTCAGAGAGCGAATATTTACTTGGCGAGAATCTCCCATGGACATAGTGCCCAGCCACCAATAATCGCACACAATATTTGTCCGCGTCTGATGTTGATGTACTATTCTAAATGAGCGACCATCTTCGAAAGAAAAATAGATGCTGACCTTGGGACACAGAACTGTCATATCATTTCCCGCTCCGAGTGAATTGGCGCTGATGTTAGTGCCGATAGTCGTCAATGCGAAAACGAAGGAGGCGAAAAAGGCCGCCGCCCGGTTATCCCAACGATCGATTAAAAGTAGAGGGTCCCACAGGACTTCGCCGTAGAGCTGTATGCCGGCGCTAGTCACGGCGATCCCGACAAAGCTGCACAGTGTAAATACGATGGGTATGACGAAAGGTTGAATGTATTGACTGAAAGCTCTGTTAGACAATAGCGTGGCTCTCAGGTGGGGTTTCATACGCTCGTTCATTCTTTGCATAGCGCTGAAGTCTCATGAGCAATTGCGAACAACAGATAGACATCTGACCTACAGTGAAATCAGGAATATTGACTGATAAACTGGCATAGATTCCCAAGGCACTGTTCATCGCGCTGAGCCACGCCCATGAAAAGTAGCTACCTCCGATGGTTGCATGCTGGGAGAACAAGCCCTCGGAGGCAGGAACCTTGACAAACGCCCATATAATCATAGCCAGCCATGCTATAGGTGTAAGCACACCCTTCGCCAAAAATAACCAACGGATTTTATGAGCTGATATGAAAAGAAAGGGAAGCTGTATGAGCCAATAGAGAAAGTAGCATAGAAACCCTGACAAAATAATCAAGTATCACTATGGAAGAGGGCAAAATGGCGCACCAGAGCTTGTAATATTTGCAGAGACAGGCAAACGATTGGGCATCTTCGCAATTGAAGGCCAAATGGCCTTCAGCATCTGAATTTATCTCAAGTCAATTAAATCCAAATGAGGCTAATAAGATACGAATGCACCTGATATACGCATTGTGACCCATTGTATGACTAAATGCATTCATGAACATCATTAGAATGCAATGAGCTGTAGCAGTCATTACCTGTATACCGAACCAAAACATGGACAATATGACACGACTGAATACGGTAAAGTAACTGAACCAGAACCCGAAGGACGATCGGTTCAATACAGGGAAGGCGACATGGAGACGAGCGCCTATGGTGCCAGTCAAAACCATCACAATGGAGATAATTGCATAGGCAGCCGCAATACACGGCATAGCCTGACGCCTGGGATTTAATACAACGTCAGATAAAATGAGCTTTAGGCGCTAAGGGGTTGGCTCAAGAACACACCAAGATAAACCGATTGCGAGCATGGAGCTAGCTAACTCCCAAACTGCGAGATTGGTAGCATCGGAAACCCAGTAGGATATCTAAGAAATGGCTTCAGCTAATTAGCGTTGAGAGCCGTCGCGCTGTGCCTCACATAGCTCCAAGTACTACGAGAAATGGTTGAATGAATTAAGCTGAATGGTGTAATTGTGGAAACTTACGTCCATGTCCTGAGTCGAGGAGGTACAGGATCCATGTCCTTGTTGCTCCATCCATGGTTAGCGAAAGTGGTTTCTTCACAGTCGAGAGCCCATTTAGAGAGCGTGAAGAAATCGGTCAAACCACTTTGCATGGTCGAGGAAGGCATCGGAGTGCATGATTTCAAACAATTACACTTCGTTATATACGTTCAAGGTACTCCGGGTTTATTTATGTTGAGATAAGGATAAGTTCACATAGTAAAAAGTTCACATAGACTATCAGTGACAGAGCAACCAACGTCCAATTCACAATTACTTATAAGTGCTTTGCCCCGGCGGAATCCAGCACGCCGTGGCTGATAACGAACCTTCAATTGCCCAAAATAGAGAGCTGACCTGATGCACCGAACCACGTGCTTCAATGGCTTGGTTCTCTA